>VZRW01011397.1:69399-123664 GCA_013398125.1 Aegotheles bennettii | reverse complement strand
CCGGCCCCGTGCGGAAGGGGCGGCTCGGCCCTGCTGGGGGCCCGGCGGCAGCCCCGCTTTGCCGGGGTGAGAGAGCAAGTGGTCGGTTCGGTGTTGGTTACCCCTGTGGGAGCTGGGGAAGGTTTATTTTAGACCGTAAACAAGGAGATGTGAATCCCGTCTGTGTTGTGTATGGCGAGGAGCTTGGCGTGCTCCGGGGTGTCCTGGTAGTGTAGTGATTATAAACGAATCGTCCTCTGCCTTTCTGTCAAATTGCATTTACGCTCTCTGTTTTAGTACGGCAGTGTAACAGCAATCCCAAATTCAGGCACCGCCGGGCGCCCGAAGTGTGCGTTGGGTTAAACAAGGAGAAGGCAAAGGCTCCAGCAGTAAGTGTCTAGGGAAGATAACCGCGTGTACAGCCCCATTATGCGGTAACTTCTGACAGACACCTTAATCTGAGGCTCTTCAGCAAGGCACTTTCGGCGTGTGAAAAACATTTGACTGTAGCAGTGGAATAACTGTAATTCAGAAACACTGGAAGTTAAGGTTACACAGCACTCTGAGTGCTCTAGTAATAGAGTCAATCCTTAATTCCAAATATTGCGCCACGCTGGAGAGACAGCAAAAGAATGTATTCCTGTCAAACATGGTGAGTCCAAATGAAAGCAACTAAGATAGCCCAAATCTAATTTTGTGGTTTATGAGTTTAACTTTAAAGGTGGCTTAAATGGCATAATTACTCTTGCATGCCCTAGCACATAAGTCTGTCTGTATGTTAGCAAGTAGGGAGGCCCAAAAGTGTCAGATTTGCAGAGAGAAACAGTTGTTGCTGAAAACAGAATACCCGTGTTGTATGCTTTTCAGAAGGGCTTCCTTCGAGCTGCTGCTACCACACCCCTTAGTATTTGGACTTCTTTAGAAGTACTTCTAGAGTATGTTTTTCAGTTTAATGTAGTGTAAAAAAGAACCTGCTCTTGTTGTCTGGGTCCATCTTGTGAAGTGAATGAAGGCACAATAAGCAGGATTTTTGGGAAGTTTGCTTCGCTAGTGCACTCCTGATTCTAACCAAAATGCTGAAGTGGAGGTTTAAATTCCATCTATGCATTTTTTAATGTTCTGTGTTCAAAAATGTGCAAGATCTTGGTATACTAAGTATTTATTTGCTTTTAATAGGTTCTAAAATCCTTATGCTAAGGATATTTTGAAAAGTAATCAACATATGTTAATATATGAATTGTCTGGTACTAAAACCCATACCCTTTATCTGATCATTTGGATCAGGTGGCGCTCTCATTTGGCATAGAACAGACATGTCTTTGCACGAGGTGTATGAGTCCCAAATAACTTTGCCCTATGGTTTAGGGAAACACAGCTCAACAAGTCTCCTTGTGATTTCATTGCCAGCCCCACCTTCCCAGTTTTATGAGTTGAGAAGAGGTATTCATATAAATTTTTCATAGATTTCCTTTTAACCAGACCTGTCTTTCTCCTTGCACTGGGCATGCAGGTGTGAGGGGGAGAAGTAGTAGGTCAGTCAAAGGATTCATGTTTGTGTCCAAGTACTGGCATTTTAGTTGTCCCTTAGAATTCAACCACTGAAAGTTTCATGGGGGAGCTTTTAGGGGTGAAAAAAAACCCTTTGTGCTATTTATAGCATAAGTCCTGTTCATGTGCAATCCTTAGTTAAACCATAGGTATCATGTTAGTTGATGGAAATGTGGCTAGGAACAAAACCTTAAGTGGGCAAAAAATAACTGCTGAAACAACCACTAAGTTCATAGAGTCGTATGAATTCAGCCTAGCATGACCACAGTGGTGATAATGTATGAGGACCCACCTGCACCTTTCCCTGCCCCCCACCTCCAGTTCAGAGGTCAGCAGTGTGAAGGGGGAAAAAAGTGATAAAGGCTCACTTTGCTGTAAGAAATCATGGGCTGTATCGGAGAAGTAATGCCGTCTCCAGCTGTATTCTATATTTTTCGGTTAAAACGCTTCTCAGAATGGAGGGAAGTTTTGTTCTTGTTAAGTAATACAAAGGGAAATATTGGTATTTTGTATAAATGTAAGTTAGCAGGTCAGAGTAAGGCTCAACTGACCGGTCAGCTACTGAAGCTTTGCAAAGGAGGGGGAAGTGCACTGGGAAGGGCAAATTGACTTTAGAAGCATTGGTGAAATACAAATAAATTGAGTTTAATCATTAGACATATATTGGAGAGTAGAAAAAGTAGCCTAGGTATCAGTCACTCAAAATGCCTTTAAGTGAGATTCTGTGTCTTAAACAATACTCGGTTAATCTTTAGAATCGTGTTGAGATAATTTGTGAATGAATTCATTTGAACTGTCAAGATAATGTTTGTAGGTGTTTGTTTGGATTCCAGTCTTGGCCCATTGGCTAATACTTTGATAAGTAAATAGACAGCATTTGCTATCTCTGTTTACGCTGCTTTTAAGATCCATATTTTCTATGGACCATTCCAGAAATAGATGGTAAGGCCATGTATTTTAACATCGTAGGTCACATAGGAAATGGTCTACGGTTTCCCAGTGGGAAAACTGAAACACAGCTTTAGGTGATTTGGTGGAGATCCTTACTAGAATTGCATTTGAAGTCCAGTCTTCTGCATCTTTTTTTCCGTATTATATAAATATTGCCAGTTCTGATGAATTTAGGCTTTTTTGTTTTCATAAAAGTGTTTCTGAAGTCCTTTCTGATTTATGTCCAAAATATTAATAAAATTTTGTTTCAGTTTCATACACTGTGAAGAACAGTTGTGGAAACAAATTTGTGTTAAAAAGCTAATACAAGAAACAAGATCATGAACATCACTTCCAAAAAGTATTTTGGCTTTCCAATATATTTGCTTCTCAATTCTTTCAGGTTGTTTCTCGTGTCTTCTAATTTAGAGTGAGATAGATTAGAACCACAGATGGCTAATTTAGTATTCATTATAAATATTTTGACACATATACTTGTTTTAATGACTGTCAGAATCCATTCACAAAAATAAGTCCTGTGGTTTGTTTAACTGTGGCAAGGAGTAGAATATGTAGATATAAATGCAAAGATATTTGTCCTTTAAGTGAAGGCAAGAGTTGACAGTAGGTGTTAGTTGTGTAAACTTTAGATTATGCCAGTTTACCCCTTATTCTAAGTGAATATTATTTAACCTAGTTCTTGTTTTTAAAAAATAAAATTGGTTTCAACTAGGTTTTTTTTAGGTGCTGTGTTTGTGGAGTTTTTTTGTTGTTAGCTGTTTTGAGGTTTTTTAGGTGAACCATGCCTTTAGGAAGTCTGTGCGTTGTTACCTTCCCAGAGTAACTCTTTTTGAATACCAGCGGGATTGAAGGAGCGAAAGTGATGGGATTTTGCTGCAGAGGTAAAATCCCTGTAAACAACTACTGTTGTGTAAAACAATGGTAAACTGCAAAGTAGTAATATTTTTTTCTCCTGGCTTTGATATAGACCGCTTTATATCATCATCTGAAGAAAACTATTGAAACCTCTGCTCTGTGGAAAATTTCTATGATTACACAATATCAATCCTTTGCTTTTTTTCTTTAAAATCCCAGCTTCTAGAGTTTTATCACTACTCGGAATTTCAGATTCCACCCCTCACTTCTCTCTCTTCCCCCTCCCCCCTTATAGCTTGCAAATATTAAAAAAGTGAATATTCAGGCTTAAAACCTGGAAAACAAATTAAGACTCTCAGTGCAGACTTAAAATTTGCCAGACTTCCCGTGATTCTTTTTAATTCTCACTTGTGACTTGACAAGAGTCCAAATGCTGTGGTAAGAAGGATGTTTCATAAGTACAACCTAGTAATTTTTAAAAGCTTATTTACGTAATTAACTGTGAACAGTGTCATTCAGGTGTTTAGACTAATGAATACAATTTAGAATTTTAATTATGAATGTGCTAATCATCTGAAGATGAGACTTTTTTCTAGGGGAGAAAGCATTGTTCTTATGAAGCAAAGCTTTTTGCTTTTATAATTTTTTTTCTTTTAAATTCTGTTAGAACTAAAAATGAAGAGCAATAAATGTGAACACTAAAATGCTTGTTCATTCCTTGTCAGCATAACATGAATCAGCAGCTATTAACCGCTGTAGGCATTCATCTGTAACATAAATTTATTTCCTTAAAAGGAGAGGTAGCTGATGGCAAGGACATAGATATAAAACTTTAGAAAAAAACCTTTGCAGTGTATTTTGAATAACTGTCTTTTCTCCAAACTGTCTTGTTTTAGCAGCAGTAAATGATAGTTGTCCCTTTGCACTTTACATCTGTGGATGACAGAATTTTTTCATAGGATAAAGTACATGTGCACCGTAAGGGAACTGACAGAGATAAGTGTCCTGCTGGAAATTACTCAATAGATCAGTGTAGGAGTCAGGAATAGCACTCGGAGTTTGTTTTTTTCAAGCTGCTTCTTGGTTTTTGTCTACAATGCCTTTTTTCTAACTGTTCAGGAATTCAAAGCGTTCTAAGAGTACAGATATGTTACAAGCATGGTGATAGCTGAGTAGACCTTTATCACCCAGCAGACGATAATCTTGCTAGTTTTATTGTGATGGTGATCACAACTGAAATTGCATCTAGATGTCCAAGTTCAACCAGCTCAGATCGTGGTGACAGCGATGGTGTCTCGTTTGGGTTCTGCAGCTGCTGAAGGGCGTCTTCATTCTGTGCTTTCTCTCATTGCAAGAGCTTTACCTGTGTACAAGTGATAGTTACTGTGATTACTACAGGGGATTCATATTCAGTGTGGCATTAGCGGATGGTTGTTTGCTAAGTAAGGAAAGACTGAGAAACAGGGTTTTGTTTACTGTTTTAGTAAATTGGGTAACTTGTAGGCTGGATCATTTACAGGAAATCTATGGTAGCTGAAGGTCAGAAAAAAAGCCCTACTGAGCTGATTGTGATGATGGAACAACATAATTGATACCTGAGTTTAGGAGTAAGTCTAGCTCTTCTTTTTAGGAATATCTGAAATAGATTTTTTGACTGATGGGAAATAAGTAAGAGACTCTTTTAAAGAAAGCACTGACTTGATAGGATGCAACTCCTGTAGCTCGTGTATTTTTGCTTGGCTCTTGCTAGTACCATTATTATCTTGATAGAGCTTGAAACAGAACCACCACAGGTCAGTTTGTGGCTGGCTTATTGCTCTGCTTGCTATTAAGTTTGTTACAAGTGATGGTATCAAAGTACACTCCTATATTTTATTTGACAGTGAGTCTTTCACAGACAACCATTAGGTTTGGATGCTAGACTCGACTGAATCCAGATGCCTGTGTGTTCCCATTGTATCTTGGTGACCAGTAGATACTAGATTTTCTTTTCCAGGTGCTTAGATTTACCGCCAAGAGTTTAGATTGTAATTTGGCAAATTAAATACATATTTCCTGAAAGTGCAAGCCTTCTAAGTAGTAAAGGCATGGCTATTACTGATTTTCATGGGGAGATAGTGGTCACCGTCCCTGGAGGTGTTCAAGAGATGTCTGGATGTGGCACTGGGTGATATGGTTCAGTGATGATGTAGGTAGGCAGTTGGACTGGATGATCTTGGAGATCTCTTCCAACCTTGATGATTTTATGATTTCTGTGCTCTGACTTAACGTTTTTAAGGACATGCCAACTCGGAGTGTTCAGAAAAGTATTTTGGTACAGGTGTACACAAATCATAGGAGTATCATAATGCAAACAGAAGCTGAAATTACAATGATTTGTGCTCACAAACCCGTGTATCAGTTTTAAGGGCCATTTTAGTATTCTTTGGCTGTTTGCCTTAGAGAGGCTCAAAGCCTATGGGGCTCATTTCTATGACTCATTCATTCTTTCTAGTTGTGGATTTTCTTCTAAGGCCACCAGTGGATCTTTCCAGCATCAGCTGGTCTGTTGTTCAAAACACTCTCTTCAGCTGTTAAGTATGCCTCTGTGTGTTGAAATCTCGCCCTTTTCAGTTTTTGTGGTGTTTGAGTACAAACTAAAGGACACTTGAATTTACCCCTGTGTTAGCTGTCTTATTGTTTGTTCTAAGTTACTCTGTGGTAAAGTTCCTGACAGCTGTCACAGGAAGGCAGAGACACCTCCAGCTGTTGTTTTTGACTTTGTTCAGAACGAATGATGCAGGTGTACAATAAATCAGCTATAAGCATAGAGAATTGGTGTTGTCTGGACTGTAAGTTACTGAAAAGCTTAGTTGTAAACTGTATGGCATTTTGTGGGATTTTCTAAAATTAATGCAAAATGCAAGATATTCTCTTTAAATCATCATTTAAAGTCTAAAGAAGTTCACTGCATTGAATAATAGTGTGTTTTATTTATTTATTTAGTCAGTTTGGTTGATGTTTGTGATGGTGTATGTTTGGCATTAGTTATTAATAGCATATTTTGGACAGCATTCATGTTTTAGAAATACTCTGCAGAAAAGCTGGAATTCTTTGGTAGTTGTCTGTTGGGCATCTGGATAAATGACAATGATTTGGGATAATTGGTACTGACCTTAATATTTGCAGTGAGCTGATGGGTGGTACAGTTGCTTTATTGTTCTAAGGTTTTGACTGTTATCTTAACGTCTGTGTCTTATTGCTGTTGCTTCTGGTTAGCCATGTAACTTTCTCCTTTCAATGAGATTTCTGTTTGTTATTGTATTCTGTATTGTTATTTCTGTTTTTGCAAACACAAACTTATTGCAAATAGTGTAGTTTGGGCTCAACAACACAAAAAAGGCTCATGTTGGGTGTTCTATGTCAGTGTACATATGCTGTGTGTTTTGCTGTCATTTACATAATGGGGAAAATTACTTGTCAGCATTAAATACTTGAGAAAGTTGTGTTGTGTAAAATCCTGACTTTTAGGAAGACCTATTGTAAAAGGCATTTACTGGGTTTATTATTATTACTTTGATGTATGTGTGTATACATTATCATAAATATGTACCATTTATATAATGCATTATTTCTATATGTGTAATTGTCTCTGAAAACTCAGACATCAAGCAGTTCTCTTGCCCTATCGTAAATGTATGGAGATAAGCTGGTCAGTGCATGCTTTTGTCAGCTTCAGTGATCGCATAACACTTCTCTTGTTGACCACAGGATGTTGAGTGCAGACTTCTCCCTGTTGCAGTGGTGCTGCTGAACATGAAAATTAACCTACCTTGTGCCAGTTTTATATGTGTGTGGATGAGAAATACATCACACTGTTATGAGTTTGGTCCTGGTAATAGGTTGCTACTCTTTTATGCTATCTATTGCAAGGTAATATTAGAATCGTAGAATGGTTTAGGTTGGAAGGGACCTTAAAGGTCATCTAGTTCCAACCCCCCTGCCTTGGGCAGGAACACCTCCCACTAGACCAGGTTGCTCAAAGCCCCATCAAACCTGGCTTTGAACACTTCCATAATATTATCTAGTATTATTTTTCTTCTGTAACTTAGCTATAAGGAACTATTGTTGCTTTACTTGGTCCCAGCCATAATGATTATCATATTTGGAACATATACATATATGTATATGTACATATATATATAAATTTTTAAGTATCACATGGGGAGACTTTATGGTTTACATGAAGATCTGCACCAAGTGACTCTTTAAAACAGCGAGTGTGAAGTAGAGTAGTGGGAAGGAAGTAGAGTATCATGTAACTCACTTTTTTATTCTTCAGTCAACTAGGAGTTAGAGCCGTAATTGCTACCGATTGTGAACAATCAGATGAGCAAACCTGCAGTTTAATTTTAAAGCATCTTAGGCTTACTATACTTCACAGCTACCTCCATATTAATAATATAAGCTAATGAATAATTTCAAATGCATTAGAAAAATGAGTCTTGGATGAGATCTGTATTTGCCAATGAGTCTTTATAGGCATTTCGTTCTGACCTCTGCAATGCATACTTAAATGTGTATTCCTTTTGAAAACGTTGTTGCAATACTAATTTTCATTCAGATAATAAGTATTTTATATATTCTTTCAAAATAAAAATATAGAGAGAGCCAATTAAAAGTAGAGACATCAGAATTTACTGAAAATATGGTAATTTTACAGGTAGCTGTTAGGCATAATTTTCCTATTGAATTGCATGCTAGTAGGAAGAAAAAAAAAGTGGAGTTACTTCACTTTGATAAAGCAAGAATAAGTTTTACAGATACTATTTAGGAGAAAATATTTTTGCCCTTAGGCAAGATGTTTTTTATCTCAATCACTATCTGATAAATAATGGAAACTTTATAGTAGTGTGCTTGGTTGTGTTTTCAAAGCAGAACTTGATTCATTCAGCTGCAAGTGTTCCTTTATGTAGTTTCTATACTAGCATGTGTGTTTATGCACATTCTCTCAGTTTTATTTTTTTTCCTCCTCTCAAGACCATGAGGTTATTAGGTGTGCAGAATTTCAGATGAGAAGAATTTGAGGAATGCTCTTGCACTGACAGTGCTGGTTTTCTTCCACAAACAAAGGATTTGTAGTTAGTGAGCTTTCCTGTTGTTTCTTTTTTAATCCTTTCAACCTGCATTGTAGGGACTATTTTAAGTTTTGGAAGATCTTTTTGGACTCTCCTTATTTTTTATGGTAGCTGCTGTTACCAGATACATCTTAAAGATTATTCTTGCATGTATTTCTATTTTTTAGCATCTTTTGCATTCAGTCATGTGGTTGGTTGTTGGCACTGACTTAGTGAACGAGGATTTAAATATACAGTAATCTGCTGACTTTTGGAATACTTTTACAAGTTATCTGTGCCTGCTTTTAGTTTTCCCTACTTGAGTGTTAATTTTAAAATAAAAATAGCATGGTAGAATAGGAGTTTTAGTCTGGTTTCTAAGGAAATAATTTGTGTTATCATTGTTTGTGATGTCTGTTTTCTTTAATTTTAATAACTTGTTGCTGCTTGCATTTGAATTGTTGGGGGGGAGGGGGAATATACGATAATTTAATTTTCTACAAATATTATCTATGCAAAATGGACACCTGCACTGGCAGGAAGAAAGCCTAGTAGAACAATTTCAGCATGAGCTTGTAAGTTATAAAGCGTCTTTAAAAAGCACTATTGAATTTTTTCTCCACACCTTTTCCCCTCTTTGTCTATCCATAAATGAAGTTAATTTTTAAGAATTTCTGAGTGCTTCAGGAGACTAGTTAAATTAGAAGAAAAATTAAACAGTTTACAGAAGACATGTACTTTTTCTCTTTGGTACAACAGTAAGTCTTGTTGTGGATATGTATATCACAAATCTACTTATGGACAAGTGTATTTTGTACTCAGATGCTGATGTTGAAAATCTAGTTGGCTGTTGTGACAAAAACTATCATGAATGTGGTACCATGCCTTTATTACACAATTGGAAAACAGTATTAAGACATTCATAAGTTTGACCTCTGCTAGTACTTCTCTAAAGTGTTACAGCTTTTTACAGTGGCTGCATTTTCCCTTTCCTGCTTGATGCTTTTTGTTTTCACCAGCGTTTTCAGTCTTCTGGTTCTTTTCCTTTTGATGTCTCTCTTTGTCATGTATACAGTAATTAGAATTTACAAATAAGACTGAGGGAAACTTAGTGTTTGTGTGTGGTGTTTTGGTTTTTTTTTTTTTTGGTTGGCTTTTTTAAAGGTTCTTCTAAGTTTGGAAATGCTTAATGAAATGCTGCATTTTATGTTTTGTATACTTAAAAAATACTTGCATCCTGTTTAAATACAGTGAGGACATAACTTGGCTGATGAAGTCTTATTAGGAGGTACAACATTCTGTCAGAGCAGTGTTAAATGTAATTATGCTCAAATATTTATTTTAACTTCTCAAGAAACATTAGGTAGTGTTTCTGTGTTGAAACCTGGTGTTTTTTTGGCAGCAACATCACTGAAATCTCGCTATCAGTGTTCAAGTAGGTTGCACACTGTTTTGAAGGCATGTTGTATGCCTTGTGGAGATGAGCGGAAAGGCAGGTTGACTGTGGCCTGCATACATCTATAGCTATATAAACAAACTACTGTTCCTTTTAGCCTTGCACGCTATGAAAATGTAATGAGTTGAGTATTGGAACTGATTCTTTTATAAAGGAAAACCCAAGAGCAGTGTATATGGTAGACGGATTGTCTGTTTGACAGTTGAGAGAACTTGGGACTTCAAAACAAGAAAGAAAAAAGAACCTTTAAAGGCCTGTCTGTAACTGTAGTCTCCCTCATGAGTTCAACCCAATATATGTCCTTATCTTTAATACTTCCCTGTGCTCCCCAGCACCCTGGATTTAGTCTTCAGTTTCATCTTGTTCTCCATTCCTTTTTGGGAATTATTTTTTTTCACACCTGGTAACAAATATGTATTCATACTGTGCTACTACTGCCACTAGAAACGTGGATCTTTTTCTTCCTGCTTTCTGTTCAAAAGATCACTAAAAATGCTTGTATACCATGAAAGTAACTTGAGTAGTGAGTAACCAGGAGTATAGCTGCCAGGGTGGCTGGCTTTTTTCCCCACTGCCTTTAAAAAAGGCCATACCCTTCTCCTTCCCCAGTGTTGTGAAAGTTTCCCATATTTGAAAACTGAAGACTTGCATTGGCTACAGTTTTATTGTTGTTGGGAGCTGGCATATCATAACAACTTCTCTTGAGCAATGTAATGATTGAGTAGTCCTGTGTCAGCTGAAGTGAGTCGCAGCAACTGTGTTCAGTTGCAGTAACTCTTAGGTAGAAAAGTCCAGTGTAATCTAAATGCTCAGTTTGTTGTTGTTTTACTTTTCTTAGTATTATCATACTTTCCTTGAAGGGCAGACCTTACCTGGTCTCTTCATTGAGCTTTATATGCAAGGACACTTCTTACTAGGATTTTTGTTTTTTTTAAACCAGGAGGAAAGGCTCAATACAAAGCTGTTAAACTTTTCACTCTCTAGGAGGGCTGACTTCTTCCTAGCTTTTTTTTTTTTTTCCCTCCCAAAGTCTAGGAATTGAGAAATAGCTTCAGGACAGTGAATATGTGTTTATTTCAAGGTTTTACATGTAATAACTTTTACTTTTGTTTATTATTCAATAAATGCTGTTGTTTCAGAAATTTGATTCTCTGTCATAAAAGGGGTTCCATTGACAGGTGAGCTGTATCGTAGTGATCACTTAGGAAAGCAAAGTTTTAACATTTCAAATAGGAGAGAGAAAAAAAGGCTGCTTTAGAGAATTAAGGCAGGTGGAAGTAGGAGAGCTAATCTGCTTTAAAACCAAAACACCAACCTACTAGAAACAAAATGAGAGTATTTTGCCATTGCCTGATTGGTTTAGCAGGCAAGCTAAGGGAAAGCAAGGAAAGAAGATAGAACACAAATGTTTTAGTCTGTGCTGGGTGAATCAATGAAGAGAAGTAGCTTATATAGTGTATTGGTGAATTTTGGCTTAATGCATATGTTTATTTCTCGTGACGTTTTCATAGTGTTGGAGCCAGAATATGCTGATAAATAAAAATGAAACCTTAAATGATGTTTAGGTATTATAGTAAAGTTATGACACTTAATCACTTGCTGAGGAAAAATCTGTTCTTTATCACTGAAGTCACATGAAAAATGGTTCCCTTTTTTGGTCTATGAAACTACTAAAGCAGTATTTTAAAATGTACATAGTAAGGTTTGGGTACTTCAAATGCTTATAGGCTTGTAGTTATGTATTAACATGTATGAAATATTGAGTATTAATCTTAGCCTTAAAGAATTAGAACAAGCAATGCATGTTTAACGGTTGATTATGTTTTGGTATCGGTAGGTTCCTGTTGGATGTGACTTTGATGTTTACTACTTGTTTTTTCTTCCTCCAGATTTGAAGAACAGAAGCATGCTTTCCTCTGAGACTTACACTACCATTTGTGATACAGAATGTCTCTAAGTGAGAAGAATAGCGTGGTTTTTGCATATGAATCTTCAGTACACAGTACCAATGTACTTCTCAGTCTCGATGATCAGAGAAAGCAAGATATTCTTTGTGATGTTACTATTTTAGTGGAGGACCAGCGATTTCGGGCTCACAAAGCTGTGCTCGCAGCTTGCAGCAGTTACTTCCTCTCAAGAATTGTGGGCCAGGTGGATGCTGATCTTATCATCACTTTGCCGGAAGAGGTGAGTGTCACTCCCTTCTTTGATTACCTGCCAGTGCTTCTAATCCATTCTGTTCAATTCTGTTTTGCAATAGGCTGGTGCTTAATGAGAAGTTAAGGGATTTTAGAACTAAGGGAATGGTTTTCTAAATTGTAAAGCTGCCACTGGTTGAGGTAAAGGCTAGGCAGATCAGACTGTGTATCACAGACTGAAGGTAAGTGAATGCAGTCTAGGGGAACTGTATAGGGGAGATCTTTTCAATTAATTATATATTACTTTTAAAATTGTGCACCTGTTTCAAAGCATGCAAGTTTGTCAAAAACAGGTCTGAAATGGTAAAGAGGTATTTCAGAATTAGTCCTCCTGTCTGAAAAGAGAATACTTCTGGAGTAATGAGTGAACAAATTAAAGCTTAAAATGGCAATACCTTTAAATTGGTATAATTTGGATTTGGTTTCATATGTTTGAGTAAAACAACCATGCTTATCTTTGTTGCTTGCTGCTTACGATATTATTAACAATTTTCTTCTACTCAGTTCCCCTCCTTTTTACACACTGATTGTTAGCAGCTTGATTTTTTCTACTGTTTTTTTTACTTTGAAGACTGACAAAATGTATTGAACTTACTTGCTTTTATTATTTTTTTATTACACCTAAAATACATGTACTTAAATCATACTGAATTTAAAGTCATTCCAGATATGTAATAATAAATTTTCTTTCCTATGGATGTCAAGTTCTGGCTCATTCCCACTGAATGCCTAAGACATTTAAAGATTCTAGTTGATATTTAGTTTAGTTATGAGAAGCATGAGGGAAGCAAGCGACTAGATTTTTATATGAAATGCTGTGCTTGTAGATGAAAAATGAAGAGCTTCCAAGTGCTCTTACTGTGTCCGGTGGTAGCAGTAATCTGAAGAGTTCGTTGGAGAATATCAATGGCTTTTTGGGAGGCAGCTTATATTTTGGGGTTGAGAAATAATGTGCAAATTGTTGGTAACAACTAGGATCATTGAAGTTGGAGGAAAGGGCGTATAAGTGACGACTTATAGTGACGTTGGAGATTAATGTTACAGACTTGTTCATGTACAAGACTGAGTTGAGTGTTAAAGCAGAGATGATGTATTCAGAAAGCCTGTACTTCAGTAGCTACTTTACTGGCTTGGTAACATACTGAGATAAGCACAAAGATTCTCTGTTACCAGAATCTGTTTTTATAGAAAACAGAAAACTAAAAGGGATCAAGTGGTCTCTCTAGAGCTTCAGTGGTCTTTGCTGTTCTCTATTGATCATTTAATTTGTTAACAAAATTGTTACAACAGAATATTGCTATGTCACTTTTACTCAACCTTCCTTCTGTGTCTGTGTTCATTTCTTCTTAGGCTTATTTTTTCTTAGTGGCTTAATATATTGGTAGCCTGAATGTGTCTCAGATTAAATAAGAGTAATGATGGGATATGATGTGGAAGGGAAGTAGGATGCTGGAGGATGCAAAGCCAGGATTTGGACTAAAAGAGGGAAATCAGTGACATGTAAAGCTTCTGATGTTGAATAGAAAATTTTGCTGTAGGATAATGAAGAAAATAGGATATTGGAAGAATAAAAACTGTACATCAAAGTTGGAGAGAGGAAAAATAGTCTGGTAAAAAGCAACAGTGTTCCAATGAAGCTGCAAAATAAACCTGAATTATAAGGGAAGAGTTTGTGCAGAAAGTGGAGGAACATAATAACCCTGTTATTTACTACAATGTAGACTTAAGAGGACTCTTAATGTAATTTAGTATTACTGATGTAAGAATTGAATCTACTGAAGGAACAAGCAAAAATACTAGCAGTGAATCTCATCTTCTAATAATTTGATCTGATCACTTACTTGGGAAAAGCATTTTAACTCGGGAACTAGAGTTTCTTTTCTGGGAACTGCTGAATATTTTGAAATCAGTCAGTTTATGGAGCTGCATATTTAAGAGAGAGGCAAACAGTGATCACATGGTTTGACATGTGATTTTTTTTTTTAATTAACCTTTTTAATCATCCAAAGCATTTGAAGTTTAAAATGAAAGACATAAGTCCACAATCTGAGATACCAAAATATTTTTGGAATTAAAATACTTTATGTATGTTTTATGTCGTAAAGACTAACTACTGACATCTTGATGTAGGTTCTGTGTTATTTTTTACCAAAGTTTTTACAAATTAAATAAATGGTTACTACAAGAGTTGCTTTTCTAGGTCAATCTGACTTAAGAATCTTTCCAGTGTTCTATCCTGTTTGAGGATAGCCAGCTAGAAATGTGTGAGAGAAAGTGAAAGGAGTACAGAATGTTTTTTCCCCTCTTGATCCTTCCAGTTTTTAACAATAAGTGTTCCTACCTTATATAGAAAGAATCTACAGTTTTGAAGTATCATTGTATTTGTTTTGTTCAGTTTTGTATATGAATAAGACTTGTTTTTAAACCCACTTTAATGATTTATTTGCTATACTAAGTTTGAATACTTCTTGCCAGCTTATGGATAAACTGTCATTTACACTCCCTCATGTTTTTAGGGATGAATTAATGCAGGGGTATAATCAGTAGTGTTATCTCCAAAGCATATTTCAAATGCTATTTTAGGAATTCTTTAGACAGGTCGTAAGAGTTTTCAGACAGTTTTACTTAAGTGTCTCTATGCAGATCTCCAACTTCTTTTTGTGTGTTGTGTATGTATTCATTAAAAAACATCAACCACTAAAAAAAAAAAAATCCTCAACTGATTTCTAAATTAAATTGCATGTATAGTTAAATCATCTTGCTGGAAGCAGAATTCAGTATAGTTAATGCATTAATATAGCACTTAATTTGGCATAAAGTCCTCTTCATTTCAGTGAAGGAGAGGAGCAGAATGTGGGCTTGAGTTGGAGTAATAATAATAAACATACTGTTTTCTCTGCAAGGCTAAAGGAAGTGTCATGTAATTTGTAATACAGTGATCTTTTTACAGCTTACTGCCTGATTGCTTAGTAACTTCTTCATGCGTAGAAGATAATCTTGTTCAGTTTGTAACAATACAGTTTTTATTTATCCCTGAATTCCCTGTTAGGCAGCTGTTCTGAAGTAAAAACTGAGACGATAATGACTGAAATGTTCAATTAAAAGTATCTGCTCTAAAGAGACTTTATTCATCTGTGGGATGAAGAAAGGAGTAGGTGGCTATAGTAATAAATAATGTTTGGTGAAATTCCATTTTTTCAAACTTTTTTTAAATCAATGATACACAAGACTAATCAAATACAGTAATTGTTCTTTAAAGGAATAGTTAAATACCAGCAGCATTTGGTTCTTGTTCTAGAGTAATTCATGTACAAGTTGATTCCAGCTTTACAAAGATATCTTTCAAACCCCAGTTACTGATTTTTGGTGTACAGCAATATTTTTCACTTGTTAGTACTGTATTCTCAGACCATTTTATTAAGAGATTGGTCACAGGGAAGAAATTAATTGCCACAGAATGTACAGAATAAAATTGTATCAGAAAATTAGTTTCAGAATGAGTGTGGCCAGGTTTTCTCTGTGGAACAAACCTGCTTTTGTCTTGTACTCTGTCCTGCTGATTTGCTCACAAGTAAATTTGGGTACTGTGTGTTTGTTCATTTAAACCCATATTGGCCATACTAATAACTTTTTTTTTTAATAGGTAACACTTAAAGGATTTAGTCCTTTGCTTCAGTTTGCATACACAGCTAAACTTATTTTAAACAAAGACAATGTGTCTGAAGTTTGCAAATGTGCTGAATTTTTGGGTGTACACAACATTGAAGATTCTTGCTTTCAGTTTCTCAAATTCAAATTTTTGGACTTTAAATCAGATCAGCAGGAATGTCCTAGGAAGAAGTGTTGTACACAGCAGTGTCAGAAAACAAACCCTAAAACCGGCAATGTGGATGAAGAAGACCTGGAAGTAGATGATGAATCAGAAGAACTTCTAGAAAGGGAATATATTCAGACTCCTGACACAAAACTTTGTAAAGATGAAGAAAATGCTAAATCATCGCCCGCTCCCCCAGATAATGTCCATCAAACATGTGATCCTGCACACTTAGAAAGGGGTAGTGTTTCCAGCTTACCTTTCCAGTGCCCAAAGTATAGGAAATTCCAGAAAGCTTTTGGAAATGACAAAGTTCATACTTCGGAGTCCAGTTCCAGTATTAAAGATGTTCAGGGGGCACCAGTTGCTACTTTTCCTGAGAAGGAAATATCTGATAACGACAGGATACAAAAAGCTCAGGAGTGTGTACCTATGCAGGTGGTCTCAAAATGTGAAGAGACTCAGGTAAAAATGGAAGAAGGAGAAGAAGGCATTGAGAAAAAGGGGGAGTCAAAGAGAGATTCTGTGACTCACAATGTGTCATGTCCTGTGGAGAAAATGGATCTTGCTGCTTTCCCTCAAAACTCTGCCACACCTCATGGACTCAATTCTGTGTCTTTTTCACATACTTGTGAGCAATATGGCAACTTCAATTTCAGTAGTATGCAAAACAACACAGTCTTAGCTGAAGAAACTGTATCAGGTACTGGAGTTGGGAATGACAAAATTGAAAGTAATGATGACACACCTTCAAAGGGTGACTTGTGCCCTAGGGAAGCCATTAGCGTTACATCAGCTGGTGATCGAAGCAGTGTGGAGAGAGAGGTAGCAGAACATCTAGCAAAAGGGTTCTGGAGTGATATTTACAGCACAGAAGCCCCTCAAATGCACTTGCAACCTGCAGCTTCGAAAGAGAGCTTGGAGCCAGTATATTCGGGAAGGAAATCGGAGTGCCCGTGGCTGGGTATCAGGATCAGTGAAAGCCCCGAACCTTGCCCTCAACGAACTTTTACAACATTGAATTCTGTCAACTGCCCCTTTATAAGCAACCTTGGTACTGAAGGATGCTCCAGCAGCTCTGAAATAAGCAGTGGAGATTATGTTCAGGGACAGCAACAAGAACAGTGTCCCTATAATTATATGATAAGTTTGGGGGAGGATTCGGAAACTGACACCGAGGGAGACAGTGAATCCTGTTCAGCAAGAGAACAAGAATGTGAGGTAAGAACATCCTGGTGTGTCCTTTGCTTCCCTGTCTCTTTACACCCTGTTCAAAAACCTGATTCTAAGTCTCTTGTTGCTTTTTTTTTTGTGGTCGCTTGCTTTAAAAATCTGAGAAATGAACCTTTTAATAACCATTCAAAGGTTTATATGAAGGATCACTGTTAATTCAGGGAGACTTGTGTATTTTTTGGTAGGATATTGAAGTGGTGAATGCTTAGGTATTAGATCTCTTCAGATATTTTTCTGGAACAACTTTATCAGAAAAGGTTGTGAATCTTAAACCAAGGCGTGGGGGGTTCCTTTTTAGAATTTTTTTTATCTACTTCAGTTAAACTAACTCTGAACATCTTGGAACCTTTGTTTTACAGAGACTAAACATTTTTCTTGGTTTTATTCAGAGCTGTGGGGAGAAGGTGGGAGAAAAGTGATACTTCAAATGTACTGTGAAATGAAAATTAAGTTTTCAAGCTGGCTTCAATAGCCATGTATTTAAAACTGCTTTATCTCTTCTAAAACTGAGGCTGTATTTGTTCCCCCAACTGCAGAAATCACTTGGCACTTCTTCCCTTTATGTCATTGCTTTGGTAGTGTTTTAGGCAGATGCCATACATAAGTAGTCTAATCCCAAACGATTTTACTATGTGCCTAGAGTGATTTCTGTCACAGTTCTTAGAATTGTAGAATTGTAATGTGTTTCTGTGTATGATGGATCATTTAATGTCATGAAGATTCAGTTGTTTTTAAAGCTCTAGCATTTTTCTTTTTGTGATGCAGGGCCTCACTTTGACTTATTTTAAGTGGAAGCTACCATCAGTATAGAAAGCTGGCAGGCCAAGCAAAAGGCCAAAATTGGTTAAATATCTTCCTCATCGTTACATTACAATGAAGTAGATGGCATCCTTGCTAAGGGCAGTACTTTGTCCTTTTTTTTTTTGTCTGTCACCAGTGCTAGCCACACACAGAAAAGGTTTCTCTGTTTGCTTTTTAGACTAAATTCAGATCTTTGACCACAGCAAGGTAACATATTCTGCTACTTAATATATGCAAATGTAAGGATTAAAATAAAGTGTCTTTAGTTGGATATTTCATAAAATGTGGCAATTACTTTGTAAAGGTAAAGATGATTTTTAGTATTAATCAGGACTTCATGATCTATGTGTGTTTCAGAAGCTTCTGCTTATGAAGCTCAGGTGTACAGACAGTAACAAGAGCCTGGTTCTCTCCTTAGCATTAAGAATTACAAGACAAATATTGCAATTTTTATATTTGAAGTAAATGTCTGTTTCAGGTGAACTTTTTGTGCAGAAAACTATAGGTATAAAAATGTATGCAGATACAGTCTTAATAGCAGCTTAGGGGAAACTTTAGGCTGTATTAGTGGTTCTTGACACCAGTTTTGTGCACCACCTAACTGTAACTTATTTTCCTAGTATGTATCATGTAATTTGCTGCACACAGGTGGATTTCATCCTACTCAGAACATGCTTTTGAGGATCTATTGTAAATGTGCAAAGTACTCGGTTATTTCACCTGTGCTTGACCACATCTAGTTGAAACCCCTGGGTTTTACCCACCTCACCTGGTGGCTACATTAGCTTGCTCTTGCCTCCAAGATTTAGGAAGAAAGATGGGTTTTGTAGTAAACAATACTTGAAATGAAAACTTGAGTTGGCCTGTTGGTGTTTGTGTCTATTAGTTTCACCTTTGATTTACAACTGTATCTTACATTCCAGGTAAAACTGCCATTTAATGCACAAAGGATTATCTCACTTTCCAGAAATGACTTCCAGTCATTTCTGAAAATGCATAAATTAACTCCTGAACAATTGGACTGTATTCATGATATCCGAAGACGAAGTAAAAATAGAATTGCAGCGCAGCGATGTCGTAAGAGAAAACTTGACTGCATACAGAATCTTGAATCTGAAATTGAAAAACTGGTATGTATAAATATTCATCACTATTGACCTGAAACTTTCTCTAAACATCTTGACTGGACATGTGGCGGTAGTTTGAGAGTGAGGTGGCCCACTACTTTTTCCACTGAAGCTTAGATCAGTCTTAGATGACTTTCTGATAGCAGTTGTAGATTTTTCTGTGCTTTATTCTAAAGTATGCACATTTTTCCTTCTGTGGACTTGTTTCCATTCAAGTAAAAGTGCATCACAGCATAATTTTTGGTGAATAGTGTTTCTGAAGCCCATCAGCATTGAGCTTAATTGTTCAGAATGATTCCCAAACTATCATCCCACTCTACTTTGTTTTCTACCTCTTTCCCCTTTCTTGCTCTCTGCTTTTTGTTCTTCAGCTCATGGTATTGCTCATGATCAAGTTTACAGTTATGCAATTGTTAGTTGTGTAATTATTGTTCTTGTAACATATCAACATGGGCTGGTGAGCTGTTTCCTGAGTCTTGAATCATAAAAATGAGACCCTTGCAGAAAGGCGGAAGATACAGCAGAGCTCAGGAAGTTGCTTGCTTTTTTAGCAGTCGTATCAAGATTGTAGCTGAAGGAATTAATGCATCCAGATTTATCTGCAGCCATCTGTTAATATAATTTGTTCTTAAAAGGCAATAAAAAGATAAATATTTAACTTAGAGAAATGTGGATAATCTGAAGTTCTCCTGGCAAGAAAATAATGGTGAAAGGCTTTTTTCTGATCTTTGTTTCTGACCTCTCATCTCTGTTTCATAGCTGATTGTACCATGTGTGCTAAATAGTTAAGTTGTTTAGGGTTACTGTACTCTTAATTCTTGTTTATGGAGTGTTTTAGACTTTGTGGTTATGTACAAGAATTTGGTATCTGCACCAGCTACAAACATATGTGGTCACGTTTCACCTTTCCCTTCATGACTTCAGAATGAAAAGGAAAATAAAATTAGAGCAAAGTGCCATGGGCTAGAAACTTATTTTCCTGAAGTGGTCCATCATCTTCTGCTACATTCACTTCTACTTCTGCATCAAAGGAGATAGACTTTGAAGGAAGGCCTGCAGTGCCTTACAGCCCTGATGAGTTGACAGAACAAGTTGTTAAGTGTACTGAATGAAGAAGATACTCTGGGAGGGAGGGAAATGAGGTGATGATGTTAATAACAGTTATATTATTCTGAATGAAAAGAGAAGTGGCATTTCTGACAGTTCAGAACTTTCTGCCTATTTTTGTTGTTGTCATTTCTGTTCGTAACTTTGTCAATATTTTTCAACACTTGGGGAGGGGGAATTAGAGACCCATCTGCAAGATTAGATCTGTAGTTGACTAAACGACTGATAATCGTAGTATGTTATCCTTCCTTCTGTGGAGCTGTGCTAGAGCAGACTGAACATTGCTTTTTGACAGATGTAACTACAAGGTCTAGACAATGGGTGAAAATTGTGAGAGTAGGTCTGACTTACGAGTCGTGCTCTAGGAACAAATATGTTCCAGTTACTAATTTTTCCAACTGTGCAGATAAGTTTTTTCAGAACTCCCTGAAAATACCTTGTTTGGAGCTGTTGAGCGTGTCTGGCAGTGACTGATGTTATGCACCATCAAACTTGTGTAAGTCATGCACAAATACAGAAACTTAAGTTCTGTCTAGGCATAATTTCCAGGTGGGTGGAAGAAAAGAGACATCTATGAAGGGCATTGTGTGGTATATCCAGGTTGCTTCATGCATGGTGACTCCTGCCTCGTTCCTGCTTCTCTGGGTCAGTCATCTGTCTCAGGCCTGTTACTCTCTGATCTTCACATGGTATCCTCTGTAATGTGGCTTTAAGAGAAGGTAATATGGGGTAGGTGAAAGAGTCTGAAAAGTCTTGCGTAATAGATAATGCTCTCTACTATAGCCTGTTAAGAAATATTATTTGGACTGATTGATTGACTGGGGAGTAGCTTTGAAGAGGACCCTGGGAATCTGGGCAGACAGCAAGCTGAGCATGGGTCAGCAGTGTGTTCAGGCTGAAAAAAAGGTCCTGGGCTGTATTAACAGGAGCACAGCCAGTGTGGTTCAAGGGCAGTGATTATGCTCCTATATATACTTAGCACATATAAGACTGACTCTCTTGTGCAGTTTTAACCCTTCCCAGTGCCAGAATTACATTGACAAACTAGAACAAGGTTATGAGAAAGCCACTGGGATGGTCAGGCCTGGAGTGCTTCTCCAATGATGAGAGGCAGAGAAAACAAGGCTTCTGCTTAGAGAAGAGATAGCTGTGAGGAGACCTGATAGCCACTTAGCCATCTATAGGAAAGTCCTCAAAGATGGTGTAGTCATTGGGAGTGGAAGATCTTTGGAAGCAGAAGAACAAGAGGCATTGTCATAAATTCTAATGAAAGGTTTCTACTGGCTATAAGGAAGCACTTCTTTCCAATGGGGACAGGCAGGCAATGGAGCAGGTTACCCAGAGAGGTTGTACAAACTCTAAGCTCTGGTGGTTTTTGTGACATGACTGAGCAAAGCCCTGAGCAGCCTGATCTTACCCAGAGCTGACTTTTTGACTAGGAGGTTGGACTGAAGACCTCCTGAAGTACCTTCTCACTCAAGTGATTCTGTAAAACTGGAAGTATTATGTTAAGCTCTACTTACATTGAAGAAAAATGCTGTTTGGTAGTGAATCTAACAGTTATCTGGGATAATTAAGTTTGGCAGTTTCTCTTGATCATCTGTACTGATAATATCATTTTTGACCCCCATCTAGTCTTTGTTAGTTGATCTTTCAGGTGAACCTGTGTGTTCTTCTTGTTTACTATTGTTCCATATTTCAGAATACATGTGGGCTGCTCTAAGAGATGTTTGCTTGTTAGAAATAACTCTTTCAGAGCACCTGTTTATTCGCATTCCTTGTGCTTTCTTACTTCAAAGCTTTAAGATGAGGGTACTTGTGAGGGGAAGTAGAGTAAAGGACAGCTGGCCTCCAGAAGCACTACTTTCCTGAAGATTCTGTAACTTGGGAAGGATGTGTCAGTGAGTGACATAACCTGTGATCCAAGAAATGTAATTGAGATCTTGCTATATATACTACAGCAGGGAGATGAAGTGTGCAAGCTAAATAGATTCTTCACCAGAAGATTTAGAAGAGATCTCAGTTTGATTATTATGACCTCAAAACTAGCTGGTGTTACTTTATAGTATTATTGTTTTATTTTAGCAGCATTATACTAATATTTAAGTGTATCAATCCACCAGGAACTTCAGATGGGTGCAGGGAGCTTACTCTAGAATAACTGTTTCTGAATGTTGAAGTTTGTGTTAAACAGCAGTCCAGATAATTTCATCAGTCCATAATACACAGCTGAGGGCCTCTACGTACACAAAATGTACATAAAGTGATTTCAGATTCAGAGATCTGGCAGCAGCTGCTCCCAGTAGGCTGACAAGTAGAAGTTTATTAGTAAAGCACTCTTTCTAATAATTTTAGGCAAAAAGGACTAGCAAAAACTGCTTCTCTTGCCAAATGCCAGTAAAGTTAGTCAGTTTTTTTCAAAAAGTTGTAGAGGTTGCAGTATGAGTTTCTCCTGCAAAAGGGGATGTGAGAAGGACTGAAAATAATTACATTTTCTAAGAGTGAATTGACATAGGAATAGTGCTAACACACAGTCCATATGATTAAAATTTATTTCTTAAAAACTGTTGGAAGCTTTGTATGTCTTCAAAACTCTGCCTTATCTTTTAATTAATTACTCAAAAAGTGTGATGTGTTTAGGTTTTTTCATCCTTTTCTTCTGTTTCATTATGATCTTGCTTGTTTCCTGTCCTTCTTTGCCATTTCCTCATTTTTCTTTAATCCAGATGTTGCTTGTTTCCATCATTAGACCTCTCAGTTATCAATGTCCTTTCATTTTCAGCCAGTTGTATTGGAAGTCTCAGAAAAAATCGTGTCCTTTAAGTAAAGTGGGGGAAAAAAAAAGCTAATTTTTACTACACGGTACTTTTTTCTGCTTGATGTTTGTTATTGAATTGCTATCGCTTTTGCTGCCCTGTTTGGAAAATCCTTTTGCATTATGTAGCTAGATTGTAAGCTGTTCACCTTTATTTCATGCCCAAGAGGTATCTGCTACTTTTAAGCATGTTAGCTGTGTAAATAAATCTCAAGCATTCAGCGGGTATTCTGTTCCAGTAGTAGGTTACCTAGTGGCACCTCTGTTCTTGTCTCTTCAATTCACTATTCTGTCATTCTTCCTGTACTTTAAATTCTTTAACTTCCAGTATTCTGGTTGGTGCCTTGAAACAGGATTGCTGCATTTCCAGAGAAAATATTTTGTTTACAATTTTAGCATGTTTTATTTCTTTAACTTTCCTGTGTTTTGTGTTTGCTTTAGAAACTCTTCTTAATGCCATTGTTTGTTTTACAGAGGACTTGACACTTCCTGAGAATTTAATTTATTTTCATCTAGCAGAGTACTATTAATAGTGAAAAAGTTATGTCTGGTTTTCAACATTTAACTTCTAAAATATAAATGCCTATGAAGACTGCTCTGCTTCATGTTTTGTTGACCCAGTGGTAATGATTTAAACGTGTTTCCCTGTAGAATTAGTGTTTCAAAAATAGCAAGTGAAGCTAGGTTTCATATATTTAATAACTACAAATTACTCTTTTGGCTGCCAGCATAAATTTTGAAAAAGTTGTATGTCTGAAAACTAATTTCAAATAGCTGAGCTGATGGCACTTCAAGAGAGGTTAGGATGCTGTTTACCTTCTTATTGCCAAATTACTTCTGTTTCAGCAGACCACATGTAGTCTTTTAAGGTTTGATAGGAATATAAACCATAGTTGTGTTAAAATGCAGACTTAAGAGGCTGTTTTTCTTTTTACAGCAAAATGAGAAGGAGAACTTGCTGAAGGAAAGAAACCACATTTTGTCAACTCTGGGTGAGACAAAGCAGAATCTGACTGGACTTTGCCAGCAGGTGTGTAAGGAAGCAGCCTTGAGTCATGAGCAAATACAGATACTTGCAAAATATTCTTCCTCAGACTGTCCCCTTACCTTTTTGTTCCTGGAGAGAGAACGGACAGCTCCACCTGATAGTGAGCTTGCAATACCAGCGTGTACAGAATTAGCAGATGGCCTTTCAGGTGTTACATCTACAAATGAGCAGAGTTCTTGTTACCAGTGTGTGAAAAGTGTGTGTGATGCAACATACGATCAAGTACAAGAACTGCATCCAGTTTCTGTAAGAACACTGGAGAAAACTTCGCTTGTGGAACAGAGTGGACAGAGCAGTGGCATCACAGACTTCTGTCAGCAAATGACTGACAAATGCACTACAGATGAGTGAATCAATTCTCTTCCTGTTGCCAGCCTCTCAACACTGCAACTAAAAGTGAGATTGAGCATTATTGTAAAGTAGCTTACTAAGTGGAAAAAAAAAATGAAACTTTATCTTTTGAAACGACATTGGCAATTATATGGTCATTTTTTTACTTGGCAAGCTTTGGGTTTGCTCTGAGTAGTTCTAGAGTGTAATTTGTATGTGTCAGCCTTGGAGCTTTTTCTGTGTGGTGATGCCAAGGAGAGTTCAGGAAAGTTGTTAGAAAGTATAAACTCTGCACAGATGTTTATTTGAGGAAGCTTTCATTCAGGTATAGAGCAGCCTTTGCTCTGAATTATGCCACAGTACCTAATGCCAATCTGCATCTCAAGAAAAGCCTCCTAATGAGTGTTTATGCACAATGACTTCTTTACCTGGATTTTCTTACCTCTTTAAGATTTCTTTTTTTCCTGGTAGACAGACCTTAAGAAGAGTATATAGCTCTGTAAATGTTTATTTTGTAAATGGGTTAGGGATAACATAACAGTGTGAGGAGATTCTGGCAAGTATGCTCTGCAACAGCTCATTGCTTCCTGCTGTTCCCATCCCTGTACCAGAGCCAACTTTTACTCAATATATGCCTTTGTCTTAGCTCTCCTGTACGTAGTTAAGACAACTGGAACAGCGGAGGTGCTGCAGCACAGTGATCTCTTCTCAAAATTTTGTGGAAGGAATAACAACGTACTGGGAAAGGCAGAAGTTTGAAACTGATGCAATTCTTTGATCAGTGTGCATTCGATCCTCTGACATCTGAATCCCATGTGCTTGTTAAAATTCATCGCTGTATTGTGACTTACTGTCCTAGCACTTTCAAGCTCGCTGCTGTTTGTGATTAAGTTGAAATCAAAGTATTGTGAAAGTTTAAGGACAGTTGTCTTTTTTTCTTAAGATAGTCAGGCACCGAATTCTTTGATTCCAGTGCTTGATTACCCAAAGTAATCTACAGATGTAGTTGTTCTCTGATCACTGGGACCAGTAAAGCTCCATTTTCAGAATTTTAGTCTTCAGGATGCTTTTATGGCTTAACCTGTAGTACGTTTTCAATGGCTTGTGCTATAAGTATAAACATATAAAAAGTGTAATAAGGAAATTAGCTGGAGGGATTTCCTTAATTTACTTTGCAAAGGAGAAATTCAGCCACTAAAAATAATCCCCATTTTTTAGATTTTTATGTGGTAGTAGATGTGTGTTGTATACCAATAAGGCTTTGTTATTTAGATGTTATTCTCACACCAGAACTAATTTTTGAACCTCACCACAGAAAACTTGGGTTTGCTGGTTTACAAAACATGAAGAATCTTGTAAAAGCCAGTGGAATTCTTCATTTCCTACCTCAGAATGTATATTAGTTTTTGTGTCTTGTGTGTGCATGTACAGTAGGCAGCAACTAAGCAAAGGACTATTGTAAATACTGCTTTGCGGTTTTAGCTTGCAGTGAGACAAAACTTGTTCTTGGCAAGGCTCTCTTTCCTTCACCCCTCCTCTTACAAGTAACATAGCATTAATAACTATATTGAGACTATTAAGCCACTTATTTAAAACAAAAATTAAAAATTTGACAGATTTCAACAGTACTTCTCATAACCAGCACGTAATACAAGTGACTACACTACCTCACCTATGGGATTGAAAGTTAATTTGAATCTCTAGTGAAATCCTTGGGTTTTCATCATATATATGTAATTACTTTTTTAAGGGGAAAATTTATGTTAATGGAGCATAGCTTGTATAAATCACAGTCCTTGCAGTAACTGAAATTCAGAAATAAATACTATATGGCAGACATCGTGAGAATTCTACTGGTTTGGATATATTTTCACATAATTGAATTTAAATTCTTTTAAATTACTATCATTTATATATGTTGATCCTGTGTATGTATTACTCGTGAAGCTCTCTGGATTCTTTTTATCCAGTGTCTATATATGCCTGATTAATTTAATACTGCCTCCCTCCTGTGCTGCCACCCTGGGCAGTGTTCTACTTGTCTCAATTTTATTTAAAAATCAAACCAACAAGAAACAATAAAAAACAAACCAGAAAGCCCCAAAACTCTCTACTGACCATATATAATATCACTTCTAAAGCTGGTGGTACTCTGAAATGACATGGATAATGACATTAAAGCATTGTCCTAATAGTACACATACTCTGAAATGGAATTTCTTGGGTTAAAATGTTTGTTATAAAGGGGTGGAGCATATATGTAGAGAATGACTGGCTGGGAACTTAAACATATCCAGTGGCCCAAACCCCCGACACACTTGGCTATGGCTGTTAGAAAACAAGGTCAGTGATTACCAAGTTCAGACACCAGAATATCCACCAAAGAGTTGTGCTCCACTGCTAAGTTTGGTGATCAGCCAGGGTCTGAATTCCACCCAGCAAATGGTGCAGGGCTTCCAGTGCGGAAGGCATGTCTGTCATTGACATATGATAAAATTTCTGTCATGTTTTTAAACCTATAATGAACGTGATGAAGTTTGAGGGTAGGTTTTTGCCTAACCAGCTGCATCTAAGTAATTTTAAAAATATCTATTTAATACAGTAGGCCTACAAGTTGCATGTTGACTTCTATAGCCTATATCATCAACTTGCAAAAGTTAAGAATGAATGACAATTTTATGATACAGAATTCTCAGGTAAATGTTTTGGAGTTTGTTTTTTCTTTTTCAGGAAATACTCAATTTTGGAATTGTAAAATACTTTGTTAAAGCATGTTTTAAAATACTTTGGACAGACTATCTTAAAGCCATAAGAGTATGATGGCATACAGATTGTAAAATAAACAGATAATTACAACAGTTGATTTTGTATCTTTCATAATTCAATATTTTCTAAAACTACAATAAAAACCACTATGCTTTCTACAAAGGCTTTTCTTTTTTGTACAAACCTTTTGCAGTGAAAGTCTTTCCTGGTGTGTTATTTGTTTATGTAGTACTACTAAACATTGCTGAGAACAGTAGCAAATATTACAGAGTTGGAAAAAAAATCCTGCAAGTTTATTTGACTTTTTTTTGTGTCCTGATCTGCTTCAGTGGAATTTCTTTTCTGGGGAACTTTGATATTTACTTATTTTTTTGAATTTTTTTAAAAATTACTCTAAGGAAAAGAAGAGGTAAGTGGCTGATTAATGGGATATTGTAGGTTTGTTGGGTCTAGAAAAAAATTGGAGGTAATGATTATGTATATATTGGTGCATGAGATCAGTTTATAATAGAAGTTATAATGATACATATATTTATTAAGCTTCTCTAGTATCCTTGCAATTGTAGATCTGTTGGGTTCTGTTAAATAATCAGAAAGATTTCAGAAAAATTATTCTTTGAGAAATTGCATTTATCCTAACTCCCTCCATACCTCCTAACCAGTAAGCTATAATACTGGCCTTAGCCTTTCAGTATTGTTTTACCTTGCTCAGAATGCTTTTCTTTATAATTCTAGCTTCATTTAAAGTTTTCTTTAACCTGTGCATTTGATGCCTTTGAGTCTGAAATTACTTGATCCCACCAGCAGACTCTTTGTTAAAAGTTAAAACAGTCTTTCTTAGGGAAAATGTGGAAAGCAAGGTGACTGATTGTAAGGTTCAACTTGCTGCTAATAATTGATAAGGCAGTAAAAGCTGTCTCTCTTTCTCCAGGCCAGTTTTGTCCTTGGAGTTTCTAGTCACTTGGATTTAGTTACTATGTTGTGCAGTTATTGACTTTAAGAACCAAGACATGAGCTTGCACAAGAACATTACTATGGTTCCTCCTTGGGGAGACTTAAAATCTTGGTGCAAGGGTCTGTGATATGTTTAAACTCCTTTTAATATTCCGCAAGAAGCAACAACAATAAAAGCTAAAAGGTACATGTGCCAGAGATCAGCGCTGTACAATTAGTTCTGCCTTTGGGTCTCTTTTTAGGAAGTAAGAAATGAGGAACTGCTGAGAATTGGCAGCCTTTATGTGAGCTCTGGGTGTTCATCTGAGCATGACTGACCTGAGTGAAATTTTTTTAAAGTGAAATAGCAAAATTTCTCCAAAAGCAGAAGAGAAGATAAAAGCAGCTGCTTTAACTGAAGCAGTTTTTGAACAAATTCCTTTAATACTCTTCTGGCAAATGTTTCAATGTAAACAAAACAGTTGATCTTTACAGAGCAAAGTGATTGTTGTCCCTTTTTGGCACTGAAATACAAGCTGGACCCTTAGCCTGCTTGATATTCTGTTGATTACATATTGATTTCTTTTGTTTTTCTTCAAAAGAATGAACCTCAAAATCACACAGTTACAATTCACTAGCATGTATAAAGGAGAATTTTAATGTTGGTACCTTAAGACTCACTACTTGAATTTCTGTGGAACTAAAGGGAAAAAAAGTGAAATGAGCTGGTTTAGCAGAGGTTTGAATAAAAGAGACTTCATGAGTATGGATAATGTAAAAGCTTATTTAAGCATGTGTTATTTTCTCTGGGGCTCTTAAATTTGTATACGCTGCACTTAAGCTTTTTTATTACTGTTTTTAATCTTTCTGAACTATAAATCTGACAGATTGTGGCCACTAGCAATCATTTTTCCCCCACTTTCAGATAACTGGGATGGGGCAGGGATAGCAGTGTTCACCTCAAGAGACCGAAGCTTTGGAAATGAACAGGATGTTAAAACAAATGTTCTGCTGAGAACAAGGCGGTGTATGAAGGTCCAGGTAATGGCATTTGTTGCTGGGAAATGTTCTGCCACGTAGGTTTAAAAATGAAAAAGGAAAAGGGTTTGTTTTCCTGTTGAGCCAGGAAAAATTCAGCATAGAACTTGTCAGGAGCACATGCTAGAACCCAGTTTATTTCTAGTTTAGAGGTGAGAAGGTATTTTTTACCTTTCTATCCTTTCTCCACTGTTTTACTCAAAAGTGGAGGAAATTATATTTATAATAGCGCTTGCTCAGAATACAGTGTAGCTTTCTAAGGGCACTATTAAAAAATAGTTTTCATATATGCTAGGTATTGTAGGCACATATACAAATAATCCCAACTCCAAAGAGATTTTGAAGGGATGGGAGATAACCCAGTAACAGGATTTGCAAAGAAAAAGATAAAACTAAAATGAGATTATAGTTTAGGGCACTGTTTTGACTTGCTACCTGTAAAACACTTAATTTAGATCGGCATTCTGGGCTGTTAGCAGGGATAGCATGACTGTGGGAAGGTAAAAACGGCTCTAGACTACAACTGAACATAAATCTCTTTGGTGGTGGATTATATTGTCAAAATATTTACTTATTCTATAATATATTACAAATTTTGTCTTACACTTAAAGATGTTATTACCAACTAGTGTACTGAGCAGTATATGTATATATATATAAAAAAATAATTTCCCTGAACTCATTAGAAATGCTGGAGTCTGCTAGTCAGCTGGATTGGCAGTCACGGAGGACCTGGAGTTCCTTAAGCCATGCCATCCATGTAGGAGTTAATAAATTTGTCATTGTTCTCCTGAGTGCATTTGGATCTGTTTTTGAGAGGAAACAGAGGAGCAGGACAGCTCATACAATACTTCATTCTGGCAATGTCACATGGAGAAAAACACATTGCGTGGTCAATGTTCACTAGGAAGTCTTGAAGTTAAGTTTATAAAGTTTGCTAGAAGCTGTATATTTGTTTGTAGATGGTCTTGACCTCCAGTTACCAGGCAGAAGTATTCTTTCTGTGCATATAGTGGCTTCTTTCCTGTCAGCTGGTGAGAAGCTTTTTGTGAGCCCTGCAGCCAGTGGAAAGCTTTTAGCTTTCTCTTTCTCTCTTGGCACGTGTGGAAAAAAAAGTGGGGATACAGATGAAAATGATCAATTTTTTTATAGGTTCTAGCAGTAATTTAAGACTTTTGTAAGTTGCACATTTTTTGCTAATGAAAACCTGACTGATTAGTGATTTCATAATGTTCCAAAATTAGAAGATCAGAATGCAGGTATTTGCAATACCTATAAAGGACATGAGAAAAGTGTCACCTGCTTTTGGGATTTCAGTCAGAACCAAATTAAACAAGGAACTTTTGTTCAGTTTTTTTAATTAAGAAAAATAAACACAAACCCAAAGCAACAAAATACCAAAGGAAATAAACCCAGGAAGTGTCAGATTCTAGAAGACAGAAGTTGGTATTTTACATGATTTCTACATCAAAAAAAATTTTTATTTTCTTAGCAGGAAAACAAGTTACTAATTCTGTTTTCATGGAAATTTGTCACATTTTTTTACTTTTATTAAAACTCAGCTTTCTGCAAAAGTATATAATTTCATAAAGAGCCACTTTGAGAACACAAGAACCTCGATGCCTGAATGATTAGGGATGTGAAGATTTTCTTTCTGTAACTTCCGGGCTGCTAATACTTGCTATGGAAATAAAGGCTAGTGTGGGGGGGTCTTACATGTTTAACTTTAGATTCTTAAATCTCTTTCATATAGTTACATAAAACTACTTTTGAGAGTGCTGAGGTAGTGTTGCTCCTTCTTTTATTTGTGCCCCTGATGTGAACAAATACTTTCATCGAAAAGTTCTGTTGACCTAGGATGTGGGTGATGGGGAGAACGGCAGTCAACCAGTACTTAATCCAGCCTAGGACTCCTTACAGAGGTCTTGCTGATGTTTCAATTGAGGCCCTGACTCCTGCTCACTGCGCTGGAATACAAGCACACAAATGTGTCTGTGCATCTCTCCGTCATTCATCCTTTGAGAAGCCCAGATCATTTTCATTCCATAAAAGCACAGTGGCTTCTCTTATCATTTGAACAGTGCAGTCTGACTTCTTTAAACTATAGGTGGCAGCATGATACTGTGTACTGCATGCATCAGTACTTCTCAAACATCTACATCGACATTTGTTGGTTTAGAAAACCTCAAAAAGCTAGTGGAAAAGTGAATTTAAATTAAAAATAATTTAGACAATAAATTTTAATATCTACTTTTCAACCTGCAAATTATGTTTAACATTCACCTTGTTAATTTTGACAAATTAGTGATGCAAATGCAACATGCTCATTACTGATGTGGTTATATCGAATTCTGGGCTGAATTTCAAAAGCACCTCTGCCCATAACTTTTTATTTTTGAAGTATATCATATCTTATGGACTGAATTCAACACAGAAATGAGAACAACAGTAAAAATAATTAACAAATAATTTCCTGAGGCTTTCTACATTGTGTAAATACCTAAGTTGGAGAGTACACTGAAGTTTGCAGTGGGGCCTGGCCTAACAGCGTTTTAGCACCTTTTCAATATTAAATGTGCTGTTAGTTCAAGGAGCTTACATTACTTACTGAAAGAGTTTTTCAGTTCTGTGCCAGCATTGGGTCTTTTAAATATAAATAGGGACAGCAATAGATTATGTCTTAAGAATCAAGCTACTATTTTCTAAATCATATGACTTTGCTGTAAAAGAGTTGATGCTATTAACATGCCTATTTTGAGGTCAAGAAATCATAATCTTGCCAGTTTGTGCATACTGTGCAGCAAAGTGTTGGGAGGTAGCTTCCACAACTGAAGTTGAGGATGGTTCTGTTCCTTCTTCCCCCCTTCTTGGTGGACTCTTTTCTTACTGGATCCTGCTCTGAAGAAGAAAAATGCTGTTTTCAAACAAACTAGATGGTACCAGGTGATACTAAGTGTTTGGCATAAACAAACAGAACAAACCAAGCTTTGGAAGAAAAGATTTACACACTTCTACACAGCATCAACTGCAGCTCTCAGTTGATGCCATGTAATGCTACCCACAAAGAAAGGGAGAAGGAGGAAGAATTAGCTGAGATAAAATAGATGCTTATGTTTAATTATTTTACTGAGAAACTAAGGTAGTATCATTCACACTGTTGCTGGTATGCTAGATTAAGAGTATATATTGAGGGAGAATGAAGAAGTTACGAGCTAGTATTTCAATTGTAGACTGAAGCTTTGTGTAGTTCCTATTGCTGACATAGATAAAATACTTAAACTCAGTAACACAGAGATGCCATAATATTACCAAAACCAGTTATCTTTTTATCTCATTTCCTATAGACACAGTAATAAAAGTAATTTTAGGAACAATAATTTGCTTGAAGAATTACTAGCTAAACTGGAAAAGAGCTTTTTGCTTGAACAATATGGAGAAAGTCCTTGTTCTCGATGTATTAAAATGCAAATGTCAAAAGCAAGAATGTACAAATGTCATAAAAAGAAAATGCTTGTTTCTAAGCTTGATATATTCCCCTATTACTGAGGGAATTACTTTACAGTTATGAGAAATTTTCAAGTATTTCAAATGCTTTTCCTTGATAAAGGAAAATGACCTGTGTATAATTTCCATCACAAAAATAGCTTTAAAAAATCCTTTGTTTGAGCTGTCAAGAATTATTTCTGCCTCATCTTAAAATCAAATGGTTTTGCTTCAGCACAGAGAGTATATTTAACACTGGACTATAAGACTCTGAAAATACATCCTGAATCATTGATGAAACCAGGCCATAAAACAAGACAGCACATTAATCCTTCTTTACTCTTTTCCTGTTATGTTGATCTGGTATCTGATCCCAGAAGTATTCTTTGTGGACTGGATTACCCTGTGGAGATCTTAATGGGCAAAAAATAAACTGGGGGGAGGAAGGTTCAATGCTGCCACTGAGGTGCTTGCCATACAGTCATTTCAGTACTTTTGGAGATATTCTTATGGCTGAGATTTTGCTTGCAGGCTCACAAATGTAGGAAATATATCAATCAAACAATGTTATGCCGAGAATCCAGCTGCTGTGCATTGTTGGGAGTTTGGGTTTGTTTCCCAAAGGAGCTGTGATTTGAGGCTGAGGCTTAGAAATCCAACAGCTGCTGTTTGGGGTTGGCATTTTGGCGTTACAACTTCTTGATATCCAAATTCTTCCAGGGAAAATACCTCAGGGAGAAACATGATCTCACATACCATTGCAGGAGGCATCACATTGTCGAAATTGTTCATTCATAGCCATCTTCTACAGGTGGCCTATAGCTTGAAAACATTCCTGTTAGTGCTGAACACATTGTAGCTGTCTCAAAAAAAAAAAAACAGAAAACGGTTCTTGGATTGCATTCTCCCATTAGAAAACAAGTTGCAGCAGTTGGAGACACAGTCACTCCAGTGGATTCATTTATGAATGCTTGCAAAAATAGTTTGAAAGTCAAATTACTCATAAGCAATGGTGGTTTTAATTTTCTCTTTAACTCTCCAGTCAGACTGAGCAATGCTGATGAATAAGTTTGATGTCTCTCAGCACCACAACATCCTTTATATTCAGAGTCACTGACAGAAGTCAACTAGATCACAGACCTTGTTTCAGTGTTGTTAGCCAGCTAATGAAGGAAAAAAACCCACCCTTTGCACAATCTTCCTGGTTTTGTAATGTCCTCTTTGCCCTTCTCTTCCTCCCAGTTTGTGGCTAGTCATGCAAAAGAGGAATTCTAATCCTGTGTGTGCCGCAGCATCACCCATCAAGTCTATGAATTAGTAGGATCCAGGACTACATTCTCCTCCTTGTTCACTAAAATGTGATTTATGATTTATTTTTTTTATAATGAATCAGAAAAATATTATGCAAGATTTCAGTCTTGTGCTTTTGCTGATGTTATTCTGCTATTTTTATCCCCTTTGAAACCTTTTTTGTGCTATTCGGATAGGAAGTAAAACACATGAAAAAGTGGTGTAATACTAGTCATGACTCATCCCACACAATTTTTAAAATGATGGCTTAATCATTCCAGGTTTTTACAGCTGTAACCCTAAACTGTAAATTAGACTAGGTATAGTACATACTTATTTTTTACTAAGCGGTGGTCATAAAAATAAGGGCATTTGTGTTATGTTTCATTATTCCCACTGTCTTCAACATTAGCAATGAGCAGTTAGGGATCTAAACAAATAAATTACTGTGGCAGGGCAAATTGCACGTGTAGCTTACAGCTTCAGCATCCCCAGCCTTCACCTCTGCCAGGGATGATCTGGAGCAGGGAAGCCAGCAGTCGTCGCTGTAGCCAAAATTTGCAGGCTACTTCGCAATCCCTCTGCTTGGCGAGACCAGACCTGCTCTGTAATGGCACGGAGTTGTTGTCACTTCTTGTCTGGTCCCCTAGTGCACACCATGTGTGGGTTGCAGCTCTCTTCTGTAGAAGGATGCTAGCATGGAAATTATAAAGACAGGCAGGTTCTTCGGCTCTGCTCTGAGGCTGGAACTGTCTCATGGCTAAGCAGTGTAATGTGGCTGCAGTGTTAGCGGATCTCGCAGAAGGGCACAAAAATGTAGGTTATGAGAAGGCTTTGTAACAAAATTGCAAAATGAGTATTAAGACAAATTGAAGCATCTTGCTCACAGGCAAGCATTCCTGGTGTTGAGATGTGCCGAATGAAATAAGGCAGGCTTGAAAAGCTCAGTGGATGTGCTTGCAAATTCTGTGTTCTTCCAGGGGTAAAGGGACTCAGAGGAATGGGGCTCACTGTGGGAGCAGTAATTGCAATAAGTAGTTTGACTGCTGCACAGAGATATCCCTATCTGACCAGATGCCTAGTAAACTCCAAGGTAAAGTACCTGTGATTGTGATTAATTTTGCTACTGCTGTCAGTGACACTGGCAGAAGGACTCGGTTGCCTAAAGACAGGTGTTCAGTACCATTTCAGGTGTGTGGGTCTCCCATATATTGTACCTGCTAAGCTCACATGATGTCTTATATACCTGATGGCACTTACTATTATACTTGAAGTGGAGGCATGATTAAAAGAAGGGCTCTTACAGCACTGGACATCAAAGCACCCTTTAGACCTATTGCAATGGAAAGCCACTAGTCTACCTAGCAAAACTGGGAAAGATAACTTTAAATGATGGTATTGAAAGCTTTGGCAGCTCTCCAGGAGCTTCACTCAGGGAAAGCTGGATGTGGATGTAGGTAGTACAGTTTAAGGGTTTAGAGGTGGTTTTTCTCAGAAGAATTCTCATTCCAGGAGTCAGATTAACTTTAGCAATGGGAACTTCAGATTAAAAGAAGACATTTTAAAGCACTGGACAACAAAGTACCCTTTATGTATTAGTCACTATCTAACCAAGCAAAACTGGGAATTATTCTGGTGAAACAAATAGGCAGGAAAACATATTGTAGTCAGTAAATAAATCAGAAGAATCAAAACAAGCTTGTGAGGGGAAACAATTCTCAATTCAGGAAAAATGTTTCTGGAAATAAGGTTGAAATTAGGGGAACCTACAAATTGCTAAAAGGAAGTAGTTGTTTCTGTATTGTATAATTTGAAGTGGACTATCTTCGTGTTGCATTTTAAAGGCTATTGTAAGGCTAGCTTGGAAACCAGACTTCTTGCCTATCCAGATGGTGAGCTTGGAAACAGGCCTCAGTAGCTACTGGGTGGTGCCTGCTGCAGTGCTTTCATCCAAGTGTCCACCCTCAGGTCTGATAAGTTGGTACACCTGTAAGTTCAGCATTAAGCCAAGTGAAATTGATGGGCACATCCGGACAGTCCACAGACACCTGTGTTAGTTGGATGAAGTAAGTGGATCAGAAGTCTGCTGAACTTCTAGTCACCCTGCGACTGTTCATCAAGAGCCTTCTTTTCATAGTTAGAAAGACCAAACAAAAATCTGAAAAATCGTAGGGAGCTATTTTGTTTAGTTAAAGCTTTATTCATTGTAGCTACTGTGGGCATCAAATATTTTCAGGACACTAGACAACGTGACAAAATGTAATGTGAAGAGCAGATTGAGTCTCTTGGTTTTGTATTTCTCAAATATTCTTCAAATAAATCAACATTGCATTGAAGGCTTAAAAAGTAGAGTCTTGTTCCAGTTGGAGATTTTGGATGGCAGGTTAATGTTACCAGTTGTATGTGTTTCAAATGTTAGCAAATTGGTTTTAACAACAGTGTTACAGAACCAGTAAATATAAGCCCCATTGTATGCATTAATAAACTAAGCCTATGAACAGGCTGATTCAGTAGTTGAGTCTGCCTTAGTGTCCAGACAGTGCCTGCTCACCCAATATACCTTAAAGATTGTCAGCCAAGCATGGAAGCTGTGCTGAAGCTCTGAGTTCGACCCTCACCATCCTTACCTACAAGGTACTTGGCTGAATTTGAGCATAGCAAGACTATGGGGAACAATCCCATAGTTCAGTTCTTGACTTCCTCCTTCTACTCTCTGTTGGCTGTGCGCCGCATCACATCTAGAGGAAGAAACAAAAATACAAGAAAAGATTATTAAATTTCATCTATTTTAATGTAGACTTTCAGATAAGAAAGAGGTGAAGAGAAGGAAAGTTCATGTAGTTTTTTGAAATGGGTGAGTCCAATCCTTTGGTCTAAATGTAAATAGCACTGAGAGCCTAATTCAAGTAGTTCCTTGGTTTGAAGTTAAAAGGGAATGGAACAAAGATACGTTTTCTTACTCATTCCTCCCTCTTCTTTGCAAAGAAACCTCTTAGTAAAATAAGATCCCCAAGAAAAAGAGCCAGTGGTAATGTGGAAATGTAGATGACAGCCACAGCCAGGAATAATCACTGACTATTGAATATGTTTGTGATGGTAGAACTTGAATTAAAGAAAATATCTTGTTTCAGAAGCTGAAGGTGAAAGACCCCTGCCAGTTCTGACAGAGGAGAGAGGGAGGGCATGACTGGTGTCAGGCTGGCTTCTTTGTGGATTGGCACCTTCTTTTCTTTTTCCACCAAGTTGCAGATGACTGGTCTGTTTTGCTTGAGCATACTGCAGCAATTGCACATGTTTGCATTAATTTGTGTACGTGTAGCCAATGATTTTTAAAATTTTTTTACATTGTATTTTGTGAGAGGGTAATGATGCTGATAAAAGTTACTAAAAATTTGGCATGACAAGCTATACTTTTCATCTGAATTAAGAAAAAAAGCTGTACAATAATAACAACGTCCCAACAGCTGATAAATAACAAAATTTTAATATCAGCTGTTGTTTGTTCCTATTTGGGACTGCCTGATCACATGATGATTTACTGACTTCACTGATGATGCTTCCAGAAATCATAAGGAGGATGTGGGAACACTTCTGAATATTTACAGAACACTTCAACTTCTTCATTTCTCACATAGTCAAACAGCAATTGTAACTTCCAAGAAGATGAACGATCAACTTCTGTTTTGCTGAATTATTTTCCATTCCATTATTAACCTTGTGGATTAAAGATCTTCCTTGTTATTTGATCTTTTTTGTTATTCACACTAGTTTGCTTCATTCCTTTCAAAGACCAAGAGTTGTGACAGGAGTAGCTGCAAGAAAAAAAAATTCTTACAATTTTGGTGGCAGTAATAGACCTCTTGTTAAATATGGAGAATATTAAGTGAAGCTGTATATGCTTTCATTAGGAAAGGTAGTGGAGAAAGATCTTACCTGTGTTCATCAGGGTTGTTTCTAGAAAGTTTTTTAATCCTGAGCTGCCTTCCTCAAGGGAGGGGGAAAGATCTCATCTTAATCCTTAGATTATGTGAATAAAATTTATGCTTACAAATGCACAGCATAAAAATCATGATGTCAGAAGCCACACAGGAAATGTTGTTCTTATTCACCAAGCAATTTTTTCCAGTGCTTATTTGCTGGTATTTCTTGAAAATGTCTTCTTCCTTTTGACAATTCCTGTAAATAAAACCCCAGATAATTTTTGCTGTTCTATCCAGCCGTACGTGCTCTTTAAGTAAACAATCCAGATTAAGAAAAGTTTAATTCTAGCTCACTGCCATCAAAGTAAGTAGGAAATAGTCCCAAACTCTTACTGAACTTCAGGAAATTACTTTTCCATAGGCATTTTCTCTCTTTAAGTAATTTGAATAATTCAGGACCAGATAAACCAGGATAACCATCACTAACGATGAGGTAAAGTGTTTCTAGAACTATGGTGGAAAGTGCAAAGAGTTTAAGATGAATTGTGAAGTCAAGATTGTTGTTCTCCTACTGCAGCTGATAAAGATTTTCATGACATTAAATGACTTCAGCTCAGCTACATGCAGTGAAAATCAACAACCGTTTTGTCAGGCGACCCAGATGTGTGGAGATTTCTGTACAAGACAGGGAACCTGACACGGGGAATAAATGAAGCTCACAAAAGAGAAGGCATGACTTTCCCTTCTATCCCAGATCTCTCTTGCAATTAGCAATGACTAGAATATGCTTGGTTTTGGACTAATTAAATCGCCCATAAAATAGGGATCCTCCTCCTCTTTCCAAGTCTGAGACAAAACCCTGGAATGGAGCTTGCTGTGGCAAAGTGAGATGAATTACTAGATCAGACTCAGGGAAAAGCAGCCTGGTGGCCTGGGAAACTGCTAGCTCAGTGCCCCAGTGACCTGGGTCCAGAGACTTTACTCTGCCTCTTCAAATGCTCTGACAATGAAGGTTGCACAGGTGCTCCAGATGGCTAGAAACACGCTGGGATGAGGAAAGGCAAGGTTACAGCATCTTGTGATGCCTTGCATGCCTGCTGAAGTGTTGGTTCAAAGTCCTCTGCTTGCTCCTGTAAATCCCCACCATGAGGTCCCTGCAGTTGGACCCATCTAAGGTGCCCTGACTTAGTGCCACCATGATCTCCTTCAAATATTAAATAGGTTTAAAGGGGCTTATTGGTATGTAAGAGCACCTAACCATCTTAAAGGAGCTGCTGTACACATTTCTTGTTTAAAAAACCCTGTTCCTAACCCAAAGACATTACAATAAAACCAGACATATTTGGTAGAAATATCCTCACAAATTAATTTTTTTGTTAGTAAAGACAATGCCTAGCTTTCTACAAATACGTTGTTCACTCACACTTGTGTATTGTGTGTTATTAAACCTGACTGAGTAGGCACTGAAGCCAGTAGATGTCTCAGGTGTTCTAGAGGCAAAGGAAATCTGAATAAAGTACTATCTGTTGAATGAGAAATCTGGGCAAAACAGAATTATTTTCCTGTCACATTAACAGCGTTCTAAAAGAAACACACAGAGGCTCTGATGGATTTTACTTCTTCAATGAAGATAGAGAGGAGATCAGATTCTTCTCATCAGAGAGTATTTATGTACTTTCCCTTTTCTCCTAAGACCTCCCTATAAATTTGAAGTGGCTCTCATTTGCTGTTACTGTGAGAATGAGAAGGAAAAGGGGAAACAAACAGCTGTCTACCAGAGGCAGGTCAGAGTCCTCTAATCTTCCATTCTATACATACAAGATTAAAGATCTGCTCTGAGTTTTGATTAAGAATGCAAAGTTAAAAGATTAAATACCAGCAAGCCAAATTAAAGAGGTTTAAGTCAATCTCAGAACTCATCAAAGTACCACATTTTTAAGCTGTCATTACAACACAGGATTAGTGCAAAGCTTCCCTGAACCCTGATTTGATGTCCTTCAGTCAATAATGTTATTCTCCCTGCAGTTCTGTGGTCTCAGCATGAAACCAGCTATTGTCTTGTATTTAGAGCTCACCTCACCTAGATATTTCTTTTGACTTTTTCTTTTTTTATACCTGTGTCCAGGTTAATCTATGAACCCTACATTTTTTTGAGACCTGTATTTTACACTCCAGCAACGATATACTGCTCTATATTATGGACTGTGACAAAATGCATTAAAGCTTAGTAAATGTGGCTTATTTAGGAAAAAGGTCTTAGTCACTCAGATAATTATAAACTATTCCTATGAGTTTTGAGAAGTAAATACTTCCCACTTTTTTGCACACTTCAGCCAATTAATTCCAAAGATCCTGGAAGAAGGAAAATGTAATAAGTGACTATAAGGGGATGAGACTACTATGGTCATCACCATCGGGTACCTGAAAATGAGTTTTAAAAGTCTGTAATTGATGTTCATATCTTTTTGGAACCACAGATCATTTCAGCTGAAATTAGTGAAAACCTGGGATGGAGAGGGCGGAAGTCTGAAGGGTGATTACATCCAGGAATCTGCTAATGCAAATAACTACTTTGGTAATAAATTTTACAGACTGTCATAAATGTTATTTAAAGCTCATGCTGTAATGCATTAAAATGAATGTTCCCCTGGTTTTCAGTATAATAAATTCAGTCCTTTCCATTTTTTATTTATAGAATTTGGGATGTGTCAGCTACATTAAGATTATGATTTCGAAGATCGTAACCACAAAAGATTACTTACTAATGTTACTGGATGTTGTACTAATTAAAGCTTTAATTTGAAGTTATTCCCCCTTATAGGATAGTGTGCCAAGTGTTCTATTGCAAAATTTTCATCTGAAGACTTATAATTTTTTGTAAGTTAAGAATAACAATGCAGCTTTTTGAGCCCCTATTTTAACATGCATATATACCTGTGCCTCATTCAAAACATCAAACTTATATGTCAAATTACATCTTTTTTTGAAAAAGGCAAATTAAAATATTTTCTTTATTGAAATATAGTATTTCTGACTCTATATTAATGACTCTTCCCGGTCTGCTCTGATTCTTGTGATCATTTCTGAGACTGTTGCCTTTATTGAAGTACATTAAAAAATACAGCTATACAAGTTATATGAAAGTACCATACTGTTGTCAGTATTCGGTATCTTTCAGAAATATTCTTCATGATGATGGAACACAAGGGATAAATTCCTCGCCTTTGAGAAAAGTTAATTTTTTTTTCCCCTGTAATATTTCTCCACCATTGTTTTGAAAACAACTTACTGATCTCATTTGTTTTGGACATACTAACATCCTGACAATGCTTTCAGTCAGTAAATAAAATTAATTTTAGCTAGGTTTCCTGAAATAACCTGACTTGTTACTTTTGAGTAAATATGGGAAAAACTGAATGCAGAAGAATGAGGAGAATCATGGAAGAGGAAAATCAATTTTTGCTTACGAATTTCTTGGTATCTTATTCCTAGCAGACTGACAGTTATTTATATCTGAATTTCCCTTGTTTATGCTTTCACTTAGTGATATTCAAGTTGCAGACAGAAATGGAAGTGGGAGAGTGTGATTTCTAGCCATTAAGAATCACGGCAGATAAGGTATTCATAGCAAATTCCATCACCTGAAAACGACACTGGCAAATTCATCTCAGGGTTAAGCAGATACAGATTGGGCAGAGTTTGGGTAAATTTGATCATGCATAAGTAAAACTAAGGTACAGCTGACTCCTACCATTTTGTGTGAATTTTTTCCTGCAGTCTGGTGGACTTTTGCTTTTTCAATATGTAAGGTGTAGGAACAGTGATACTGACTGTACACAGCTCCATCTGTCTGTGTGTGCACTTTCTGACAGTGGCTACATCACTTTAGACAAACACACTGTCATCCTTCGCCTGGTATTTCCTCCCAGCAATTTGCAGGTTAGGGGCTTCCTGAGCCCAAGATAGCATTCAGCTTTTTCTCTTTAATGGATTAGTGTTCCTTTTGTTTTTTTAGACAAAGTGTACACTTGACATGATAGAGTGTCACTGTTTAAGTAAACAAAAATAAATAATTCCTCTTATTTTGCTTTCACCTCTTCTGCCTGACCAATTCTTCTGATGCACTTAAGTGTTTGTGTTATGAAAAAGGATAAATAACAGGTTTCTTACTCACACTTTCCATTTTATCTCACTTCACTTTGCCTCCTAAGTTCTGTTAATATCCATTTTTCAGATATGGTGATTAGAACTGCATGCCTTGTTTAAAACATGTATTTATGTGGTGGTAAAGGATGCTTTCTGTTTTATTCTCTCTTCCTAATCTTTCCTAACCTTCTGTTCATTGTTTTGACCACCTTTGAGCACGAAGCTGTTTCCAAAAACCCATTCACTATGGGTCTGGATTTTTTTTCCTTAGTGATGCACAGCTAGTTTAGAGCTCATTAGTGTGTATGGTTAATTAAGGTTGTTTTTCCCTATATGCATCACTGTGCTTTAACAACATTGAATTTAATCTGCTTATTTTACCATCCAGCTGCTCTGTCTCTTTCTGCAACTCTTCATAGTCCATTTTATCTTTTTACTGTGCTGAATTATTACCATCAGCAATCTTTATCCTATAGTTCACTTTAATTTCCAGATAATTTATGAGCATGTTGAACACAGAGACCATTAGTGGACCCATGTGGCAACTTCCTTAATGGTGAAGGCTAAGAATTTATTCCTGCCTTTGTTTTCCCACCTGTTATTAATCCATAAGAGGACTTGTTTCTTACAAAGAGCTTTGTTCAGGTAGTGTTACACAAACCCATTTTGGAAACTCAAACATGGTTTACTCAGAGCCATGTTCTTGGCAGCCCCTTTGAGGGACTCTAACAGGCTTGCAACTTCCCTCCTCTGATCATATTGCCCCTTCTCATCACCTGACTTATGTGTCGTAATTATTCTCCTGTTATAGCCTCAATCAATCTAATAACTACAGGCAGCAGAATTACTAAACTGCAGTTCCCTGTATCTTCCCATAGTTCTTTTCAGAGGTTGGCATCCCTTTCCTTTTTTTTTCTCTGATGCTCATGTGATGGGGGACATACCACACTCAACTGCTTCAAGAATTAATATTTGGGATCCTTAAAACCCAAACAAACAATGTTGTGCCCTCATGGATTGTTACTATTTATTTCATCTACTTATTCTACAACTCTACAACTGATGATATTTAGTAGCTTCTCAAGCTGACTGTATGGCTAGAAGCTGAAGCAGGCAACTCCACTCTTCCCCATGGTGAAAGCAGTTGTAAGAACTGATCGAACATTTCTGCTCTAGCTTTAACTTTTTTATGTATTTTTCTTACATCTATTTAATTTCCAGGTTCTACAAACCATCTGATTTTCCACATCTGAAAATCCTGAAAAAAAGTTAATTTTTTTTTTCTTCATTTTTTTTTTTACTGTGATTTTACATTTAACTAGCTAGAGTGAATGCTTCTGTCTATTCTCCTTGTTTTGATATGGCTTCCACTACTGGAAGGGTGCCTTATTATTAAGAGCTTTGTTTACTCTGCTGCTGAACCACACCAGCATTTTCAGCAGCCATTTGAGAGTCATTTTCAATATGTGGTGTGTTTGTGTTCCAAGTCTCTGATGTGCTGTTTTCATATACTCTTAAAACACTTGCAAGCATTTTGGCCCCTTAGGTGCTTTTAGTTTTGTATCTTTATGACATGTCATTTCACATGCGTTCTTTTATTTATCAGACCTGTATGGTTGCAGCATGAACAGATAAAAAAATTACACAGCAACTGAAACAAGCAGATGAGCAAACGTTAGAAAATCAATTTGGGTGCAAGATCTGGATCCCACTATTATTTGTAGAATCATAGAATCATGGCATTGGTTAGGTTGGAAAAGACCTTTAAGATCAGCAAGTCCAACTGTGAAGCCAGCACTGCCAAGACCACCACTAAACCATGTCCCTAAGCACCGTGCCTACACCTCTTCTAAATACCTTCAAGGATGTTGACTCCACCACTCCCCTGGGCAGCTTGTTCCAGTGCCTGACAGTCCTTCCAGTGAAGAAATTTTTCCTCATAGCCAATCTAAACCTCTAAACCTGAGGACATTTCCTCTTGTTTTACTGCTTTTATTCAGATTGGGTGCTGCCTGTTAGCAGCAGCACATGGTCAGCACACACTGATACAGCTGACATGGTGAGTGCTGAAAAACTGCCCGTGTACGCTTCACTCACAGAGCAACAGCTAGGCTCCTGGTGCATTGGCTTGCTGAAAGGAAAGCTGCTGTCTAAAAATGGTGTTCATGGACCTCTTCCCCCCATTCTAATTTTCTTTTATGCTTCCATGCCTGGAAGGCACCAAGGAGGTGTATGTAGTCAGTGTGGAGCGATGTGGCATTGGGATGCCCTGCCCTGCCTTGCTGTGGGTGCTGACCACCATCCTACAGGACCTGCCACCAGCCCACCATGCTGCAGGGAGAACAGGGGGAGCACTGTCAGACACTGGGAGGATGGGCAGAGGCTGAAGACTGACAGTGCCTTACAGTTTTCTGAAAACAGGCAGGGAGCTGCCAGGTCAGTGAGGGATGTTTGTACAGAGGAGCTTGTCTGCCCAGAGCCAGGGCAAGGAAGTTATGTTGCTGTCAACAATGAGGCTGATGAGGCTGTCAACACAAACAAAAAGTGGATCTTCACTCGATGGATGGCTTGGTCTTCTTGCCCAAATGATATGTATAGATGTTAAAATGTTGCACAGGCTGAAAGAGAACATGGGTAAGTGCTTTAAGAAGAAACTCTCAGTGGAAGCCTACTGTAAAATCACATCTAGATTAGGAAGTTTCCTAACTTCAAGTAGTGGGAAGGAGTTTATTGAGAGAGTATTAGGAGAAGCATCATGTATGTTTGTGCACTCTTCTCCCAGCATCTGCTGTAGCTGCTGCTGGAGACAGTGTATTATATGGGCTCTTTGTCTGACCCTGTGTAACTGCTTTTATGTTCTTGCCATTTCTGTTGTAGGCATGCCACACTGTGTGTAGGAACTTTATCATGACATTGGCATCTGCTTTCCCACAATTAACAGTGCTGTTTTGTCTGAGAATTTCAAAACCATGAGAGGAGATGTTGTTAAGGCTAAGGCATAACCGTGAATGATGCCATAAGACAACTTCTCTGAAGTCTCTGTCAGTTGATGCTCAGCACTGAGGGGCAGCTGGAGGCTTAGTTTCATCCTGAGTATTCCTAAAGCAGAAAAAGCACTGCAGTGTGGTCTGTGGGCTCCTGTGTGTTTGAACTTACGAATAAAGTAAAGGAATTCTTTTAAAAAATTAATAGTAGGATGATGGCCATAATGTCTATTCAGCAATTATTAGAATTTACACAGCTCTACTCATACATCTTGATGATTCTGATAGGACTTGGCGTGCTGTTTTGAAATCCCTATGTGTGAGCACTATGTGAGACATTGGGTTGTCACAAAGCTTCATCTACAATATGGAACATGAAGACACAAAAATTACAGCTTACATTTCTGCTGAATAAACTTGACCAGTGGAGGCCAGAGTCTAATACTCTCTGCCCAGGTTCTTTTAGGTATTCTACATGAAGAGGGTTTAATAGCAAACCTATTTATTATCAAATTGTATTTGTTACTGAATGTACCTAATTTCAAGTCACTTATTTGGGTTATTTGGTGTTATATGAGATTTTAGTTTAGCAGAGTGATACAACAATGTACTGAAATCACAGCTAAAGCATAATATAGCAATTGCAATATGCAGTTGAACCAATACAAACCTGATTCCCATAACCGGTCTCTATATCTTCACCATCACCACGCTGGATATCCCCAGTCACTGGAAAGGAATGAATACATGGGTTGAAGCCAGCTCAAATAATTGTTTTCTTCAAAATTTGCTTTATTTTTGTTTGTCCAGTTTTTATACTTTCTGTTGGGCTAAGCCATGTATGCATTCCCTGCCCCATGTTGGACCAGCTGGCTGAGGAAGTCATTGTTCTTTGTTAATTGTCCCAGAGAACCTGATGGCTCACAGGTGCAGTTGTCTTAGCTAAAATGGAGGTTGTCCTCTAGACTCCCTGGTGCTGAGGTAAGTTTAGCCTTCTTTATGATATGTTATTCCCTAAGCTCTTTGTTGGGTTTTGGTTTTGGGGTTTTTTTGGTGTGTTTTGGGTTTTTAACCCTTTTCCTATGCACTCTCCTCACTGTGGGGTGGGTCATAGCGGACCAGTTGAGTGATGAAAGAAAAGACCTGGAGTTCCTTCTTCAAAAAGCTGTTTACAACTGCAGTTCTCATTAATGTATTTTTAATGTTAGAAAAGATATTAGAATTAAGATTTTAGTTATATTGAATTATTTTAATAGTTGTGTGATATGTACAAATCAGCTGTTGCATTGTGCTAGCTCTTTCAAGTGCATTAGAGCCCTCAGTCTTGTTGGGCACTAGAGGTCTCTTATTTACTCTTTTTCCAAAAGATTACCAGTTCATTTGTATTCTGAATACAGCACTCACCACATTGCACTTGCTTGCTACTTTATTATTAGAGGTACATCATGTATCACAGACCTAAAAATATTAGCACAAATTAAAGGTCCAAGTTATCAAATACTGCTTTTTCCTATACAAGTAGCGGTACAGCTTCACTAACTGGAACAAAGCATAAAAATATTTTATTTTTCTTAAGAAAAAAAAGATATAGGACAAAGCCGCTTTTTTTGTTATTTATTATGCCTTTGGGAAGAGGAGTCTAAAGTTCTTTCCCTTAACTGACAGCACAGCGCTGAGCATTTGAGCCTGGATAGACTCTTTTAGATAACAGAGTATATAACTATTCTTTCTGGTACATCGATAGCAAGAGAGTAATTTAAGAAATTATTCATAAAAACATGTATTTTGTCTTATAAATATGACTGCATTTAATTTTTGTTCATGAAAGATCTAGGGAGCTCGAAAATGTGGCAATACAAAGGGGAAATATACACTTGCAATAAATACTCCAGCATTTGGAGGTATACATTTGCTATGACTTTTATGATGCACTTGACATTTTCCTTCTGCCCAGCAACAGTTTGTTACAGCCTTTACCACAAGAAAGACTGTCAGTGGGGGGTTATCAAATGCTAGAAGTGCTACTGCTGGAAGATGTCATCTGCAGATATTGCTTACATTTCTTCCCTTTATCTATGTTTTCCTCCTCTGTTACCCTGAGGGAAGATAGAAAATGAATTAAAATTGATTGAGCTAATGAGTTTTGGAAAAAGTGCTGAAATATATATTTTCTGTAAAACCACAAATGAAATTCATGCTATCTACAGTCTAACAGGGGGCTCTGTAGATAGGAATGCTCAGATGCAATATTTTTCCTTAATTATCGCAGAAGAAATGTCTCACATCTCGTCTGTGTTCCATTGTGAAATCTAAGAAATTCTTACAAACATTAATGACTGAAGCAGCGAAGTTTAAATGGTCACCTCCGAGTGACCTTTCATCTTTTCTAGAGGGAGCAGCTGAGACACCTAAAACCCACAGCCCTTGCTCCCATTCACAGAATCACAGAATTTTAGGGGTTGGAAGGGACCTCGAAAGATCATCAAGTCCAACCCCCCTGCCAGAGCAGGACAACCCAGAGCAGGTCACACAGGAATGCATCCAGTCGGGTTTTGAATGTCTCCAGCAAAGGAGACTCCACAACCTCTCTGGGCCTGTCNATTAATGAGGTCACCCCTCAGTCTCCTCTTCTCCAAGCTAAAAGAGCCCCAGCTCCCTCAACCTTTCCTCATAAGGGAGATGTTCCACTCCCTTCATCATCTTTGTGGATCTGCACTGGACTCTTACAAGCAGTTCCATGTCCTTCTTGAACTGTGGGGTCCAGAACTGGACACAATACTCTAGATGCAGCCTCACCAAGGCAGAATAAAGGGGGAGGAGAACCTCACTTGACCTACTAACCACACCCCTTCTAATACACCCCAGGATGCCATTTGCCTTCTTGGCCACAAAGGCACATTGCTGGCTCATGGCCATCCTTCTGTCCACCAGGACCCCCAGGTCCCTTTCCCCTTCTCTGCTCTCCAGCAGGTCAGACCCCAACCTATACTGATCCATGGGGTTGTTCTTTCCCAGATGCAAGACTCCACACTTGCCTTTGTTGTATTTCATTAAGTTTCTCCCCACCCAACTCTCCAGCCTATCAAGGTCTCACTGAATGGCAGTACAACCCTCTGGTGTGTCAGCCACCCCTCCCAGTTTTGTGTCATCAACAAACTTGCTGAGGGTACACTCTGTTGCCTCATCCAGGTCATTGATGAAAATATTGAATAGTACAGGTAATATTGAATAGTACAGGTAATAAATAGTACCCTTTGGCAAATGTAGGTTTATGATCTATGTCCCTTGTCACTCAGACGACACCCTTGTCATCTGTTTCCCAGTTAATGTTTCCAATTTCTAAAGCTTGGACTGATTCACTGGGCACCTCTTTAAATCCAGTGCCCACCAGCAGCCCAGCCCAACCCAAGAATGCATCGTCCACCCTTGGGGGTTTTGTAAGACCCAACTGAGCAAAGCCCTGGTCAGTCTGGTCTGAGCCTAGAGCTGACCCTACTTTGGGCAGGGGGTAGGTCAAGAGGACTCCCGGGTTTCCCTGCCTCCTGAATCACCCATGATGCTCTAAGAGCTTTGCTCACCTCTGTGGGGAGGCTATCCCCGTGTCTGCCAGTGGTGGATGCAGAGCTGGATGGGTGCCATAGGCATAAGGCATCAGTCTCCTGCCTTCCTGGTGGCAACAGTGCTCTTCTCTCTGCCTGCCTGATTTGGAGACAAGGACAAAAAAAAGAGATGAAGTTACTACTAAGGCATCTTGTCTCGGGTACAGTTGTCCTACAACAGATAGGCATAGTCCAGAGCAGGGCAACCTGCGCTGATTTTTCAACATTGCACTATATTTACCCTCTGCTCCTATTTATTGGTCTATAAAAGGCTGATAAACTACACTTGCTTACTTTAGGGATGAGGAGTTATTATTAAATTGCTATATAATTTATTTTTAATGTGTCATTTAAAAAAGAAGGGCAGACATGAGCTCAGAATAAATGCAGGGTAGGAGTATTTATTCCATCCCACAAATATTTGTGTTTCTGGCTGCTTTTGCCCTTCTAAATCAGAGCTGGCTGAAGTTGAAAAAAATGAGAGCTACCAGTCTCAGATCCTACAAACCTGGGGCTTTCCAAGCAGTCTTGGGGGACCATCTCAGATCCTGCCAGGAAGAGGTCCCACAGGAAGCCGAACACTGAAGGCATCCAGCTGATTGCACATGGACTGCAGGTTTGTGCTACCCATACAACCCACCAGTGCAGGGGCTCCAGATCATCCATGGTCCCCACAGAAATGAGACCTTGATGACTATGCAGCAGGGGAGCTGGAAGTTTAGCATAATTCACCTGCAGCAGCCACCCCCCTACCAGTATCTGGAAATGAGTTTGAACGTGAACTTAAATGACATCCCTGCATCCCTGGGCCATGTTGAGCACTCCCCTCCCAGGCTACTGGCAGTAGGGCTGTGTCTCCCTCTTCGGGCAGAAATGGCATGATCTTAAGAAACCCACCCTGCAGCATTTGAAAGAAAATAAATGAGAGAGCTTCAGTAGAAAAACCAATATCAATTAGATATATTAATTTTATCTTCTCTTAAAATTACAAACATGAAATCACAGATGCTATAAATCTCTGTCTGGTACCATTAATGAAAGATGACTGATCAATTAGCAGAGGCTGTGTCTTGGGATGCTGTCATGGTTTGCTATTTGTAGTACTTAGAGCAGTAACTTTAAAGGCTTGCATTTTTGGCTGCATTACAAGTCTCTTCACGTTTTTCCAGTTAAGCTAAATAACTATTATCTCCTCCTCTCTCCCCCAACCAACTGTTGTTGTTTAATTAACCATAACATGCGGCTCTTCAGTGGGTGTTTGTTTATAGCTAGTTAAATGTCAGTAATATGCTGTAGTGTAAAGTCCTTTAACTGGGAGTAGTCAGGTTCTTTTAACTACTACTACTACATTTGTAAATAAGAAAAGCTGCCTTAAAAACTATTTTTCCAATGACTTTTCATACTATTTTAGTTATTATTTTAAAATAAATGTCCAATTCAAATTAGAAGTGAAGCATTAATCCAAACTGAAATCATATATAATGGGAGAAGATTATCTGAATTTCTTATGTCTTATCAAGAGACTTTGTTGCTGAGAAATTCAGATCACATCTGCATTTCTCAGCTTTTTATTTTCTTTCTTCTTAAGCCTCTGACAAAACATAAGCAAAGTAAGTTCATGACCAGCAAAATACAAGGAACACAGATGTAGAGTGATCACTTTGATTTCTTATGCCTGTGTTCAGTTTCTCCTAGGTACCTGTAACATCTTGAATAACAAAGAATTTCCTTTGCCAAAAGTGCCATTGGAGCAATATTAAAGCTGGGCCCTAAGTGTTTTGTGATCATTTCTCCCAAATCATCTTAATTTTAACATCATTTCATATAAGAAATACCTGATTTTAGTTTGCATGTGTCGAATGAAGTGGATAGTGAATAGATATTTGGGGTACAAGATATTCTAATATATGCATTTTCTCGGTCAGGAGGAGTACAATGGACTAGGTATGCAGTTTCCTCCCCTCTCTAAATTGTACAGACCTGGGACACAAATCCTAGGGATAAAGTTCAGTCCAGTGCCTAGAATAAAAATACTCCTTAAAGGAAAAAAAAAAAAGAAAAAAGAGAGAGAAGAAAAAGAAAAGAAAAAAAAAAGAAAGAAAGAGAGAGAGACAGAGAAGAAGGTTGAAAAGCTGGGCAAAGACAAAATGCGATTGTAATGGTCTAGGACACTGCACTACATTTTACCCTACAGTAAATCAATAGACTTTCCTTTTCAGGCTGCCCAAAGAGCTGCTGGCAGTCTTGTCCAATCACAGATGCTAATCCTGCCTCCTGTGGGCCCCAAATACTGTATGTGGCTGGGCTGAAATTGTAGTCCTAGCCTGAAGAGCACCTCCAGACACAGTGCATTTGTTGGTATAAATCCTAAACTGCAACAGTTTACACATGATAACAGCAGTGCATTTCTGCCTCATCGGGCAGTTAGGCTCAGCCCCTATGTGAGCATCAGTGGAGGGGAGAAGGCTCCAATGGAATGTGGCCCCTCAGAGGCGTGGGGATGGGTAGGTCTCTGCTCAAGATTGACAGTGGGGTTGCTCTCCGCGATGGCTCTGCACCTGAGAGCACTGCCGGGACAGGGCTGGAGCTAACAACAACTCAGGGGAAACGTTTAGATCTTGCACTGTATTGGCTGAGTGGGTAGTTAGGACTAGTCATGGATGAAGCTCTTCTAAGTATCACAGAATACCAGGTAGGAAAGGACCTCAAGGATAACCTGGGCCAACCTTTCTTGACAAAAACACCTTTTAGACAAGATGGCACAGCACCCTGTCCTGCTGTATCTTAAAAGCATCCAGTGTTGGGGAATCCACCACTTCTCTGAGGAGATTATTCCAATGGCTAATTGTTCTCATTGTGAAAAATTTTCTTTTTGTGTCCAACCAGAATCTCCCCAGAAGTAACTTGTACCCATTACATCTTGCTTTATCCATGAGACTCCTTGTAAAAAAGGAGTTTCCATCTTCTTTGTAGGCACCCTTTAAATACTGGAACATGGTGATGAGGTCTCTCCTAAGCCTTCTTTCCTCACAAGGCTGAACAAACCCAATTCTCTCAGCCTTTCCTCATGTGGCAGGTTTCCCAGTCCTTTGGTCATCTCTATGACCCGTCTCTGGATTCTCTCCAGCCTTCCCATATCTTTTTATATATCAGGGACCAGAACTGATGACAGTGTTCCAGGTGTGGCCTGACAAGCACTGAGTAGAGTGGGATAATGGCTTATTTATCTCTGCTGGTGATGGCCTTGTTGATGCAACCCAGCATCTTGTTGCCTTTCTTTGCCGCAGCAGTGTGTTCACTCACACTGAGCTTGTTGTCCACCAAGATCCCCAGGTCCCTTTCTACAGAGCTGCCCCCCAGTCATGTAGATCCCAGCCTCTGCTGCACTCCTGGCTTGTGTTTTGACAGGTACAAGACCTTCATTTGTCCTTGTTGAACTTTATAAGGTTCTTGTTAGCCCACTCTTCTAGCCTACCAATGTGTCTCTGCAAAGTGGCTCTCCCTTCAAATTGTCCACTTCCCCACTCAGTTTGGTATCATCAGCAAACTGTATCAGGGTATACTTGATCCCATTGTCCAGATCACTTGTGAAGTTATTAAACATCAATGGGCCCAATATTGATCCCGGGGGACCCCCCTTGTGACAGGTTGCTTGTTTGAAAAGGAGCTATTCATCATCACCCCCTGGGTGTGGCCTGGCAGCCAGTTCCCCACCCACCACCCAGACCACTTGTCTAGACCGTAACACATCAGTTTCTCTAGGAGGAGGTGGTGGGGAACTGTATTGAAAACATTGGAGAAATCCAGGTAAACAATGTCCAGTGCTCGCCCCACATCAACCAAGCAGGTTACTTTGTTGTAGAAGGCAATCAGGTTTGTTAAGCATGGTTTGCCCTTGGTGAATCAGTGCTGTTTTTTCCCAATCACTTGCTTCATTTGACTTGTATAGCACTTTGCAATGCTACTTCTTTGTTAACTTTTTAAAAAGTGAATTTTCAAGGGTGTGTTTGTTCCTCTGTAGCAATGCAGGCAATTGCGATGCCTGCTTATAAGCTGGCAGTCTGTTTCACGGTGGGTGTTTTCTATCTGACTTGGCGGAACTGAAGAGCTGAGGAATATGAGCACCAAAATCAATTTTTCTGAACAAGACATCTCTAATTGTGCTGTAATGCTTACCTAGACTTGTTCCCTGTCACAAAAACATGCTGAAGACATTTCTACCTTGCTGAATGGCTGCAGTGCAGCAACCTGTGGCCGACACAGTGCTGCACTGTGCTATGGGGCCTCGGAGCTCACTCAGGGACCCCCCTGTGCTGTACTGAATTACTGCATCTAGAACAACCTCTGTCTTCCTAAATGATTGCTGTATTTTGCGGATATTTTGTATTTTACCTAAACATAATACTGTTCTAGTAGCTATAACCTAAATCTTGAAGGTTTATTACCTGCACTGTCTTGAGACCCTGTGCTGAGACTAGATATCTATGTCTTTTTTGGGTAGAAAGCTTCCAGTCCCCATTTTATCACGAGAAGCCATAGAACTCACCATGGAAGAGAAATTCCTTTTCTTAAACACCTAAAATTTCAATGGGGGCAGAGCACAGAGAACACCAAAAAAAGGCGATCATTGCCATCAGACATCACACAAAGAAGTCATGACTTGCCCAGTGTCATTTGGAAAGCATGTGGAAGAGCACGCTGTTGAAGCCAAACCTATCATGTGCTTTTCATAATATCCTTTTTCTTTGCAATTTTTTCTTGGTTTGTTTTGTTTACATGTTGTCAATCTGTATGTTTCGAACCTGAAGAGGAAAAATATATTTGTGATTTACCTTGTAACAGTATGTAGTCTGTACAAGCTATTACCTTTGCACACATTTATTTTTATTAGTTGTGAAAAGTTTAGCATGTCTCACATTCAGTTGTAACAGCTGCTGAGAAAGATCATGGACCTCAAACTGTATGAAAGGTAGAAGGGCAAGGCAGGTACATACACTGGCATACAATACACACAGATTTCCACTGGGAGATAAGCTATGTTTTCCACCATTTAATTCCATTGAAGTGAACAGTCTTAGGCATTTTACCTGCAGTTTTACCTGCACCATCTTTTTTATTATTGCATGAAAAAGCTCTTTTAGGAAAAACAAAGTATATCCTCTAGCCATTCAGGTTTTTGTACCATGAATGTGCATACACATAGGCATGTTCATGGCCAGTGTACATGTGTGTGTGATGCATCTTAGTTCAAGAGCTCCCACTCCAGAATCAGGTGGTGTTTTTTCACTAAGCATGTATGCAAATCCCACTGAACAACACAGGGCACAAACCCACTGTGCGTCAATGCTGGCCCTTCCAGGGCATCCCGGTTTGGTGATGCGCCCATCACCCTGGATGTGCACACACATTTCAGGAGTGGGAAATCCTGGTGTGCATCTCCAGGGGTGTCCTGGGGGTACCCTTGCACCCACCCTGGCATGAGGGTGGTGGGTGGGAGGTGTATAAGCAGCTGCCCGGTGGCGGTGCCAGCAGAGCCGTCCTGCTCCCACTGCTGCCCCAGGGCTCAGGAGCTGCTGGTGTTGCTGGAAGCCTTGTCAGCATCACCTCTGGGTGCATTCCTGAACAACAGTAGGGTAGGACAATGCGTAGTCATTCCCACAAGTAATGTATATTGGTATGTGTCTCAGTTTGACGGATTGCAAAGCGGAGACAGAGTTTAGCTTTTCCCCTCCCCCCCATGGAAAGGAG
>VZRW01011397.1:962-69048 GCA_013398125.1 Aegotheles bennettii | reverse complement strand
ACCACATCCTTCCGGAGACAGATCCTCATACAGGACAAAAGTCTCAAACCATGACAGTATGCCATTTAATTCCACAGCTCTGCATGTGACTTCCACAAGCTCTCCTACTCTCTCATCTCCACTGCAATTTTTTATGCATTTTCTCCCTCTGAGGCACAGCTTCTTAAGATTTGTGGTCAGATATCAAAATTTTGTGACTATGTCAAAACTCATTTTTCCCCAGGATTTTGGAATGGCTTCTCCCAAGGTCAGGTCCTGAGCTCCCTACCAGTTTTGTTATTTTTAGGAAGATTTTTCTTTTGCTAGTGAACAGCAGAGCAGGAGCTGATGAATCTCTAGACTGTGTCATATACCACACGGCAATTTTCTGGCAAAAAGAACTCTCCACATCTTACAAGATTAAATGCTATATCTTTCCATGCTATTGTTCACAGACAAGAAGCCACAAGAAAGATGGGGAAGAGGGAGGATGCTGAAAACATGGAGGAAAACCAGTTCATAGAATCATAGAATTGTAGAATCACAGAATGGTAGGGGTTGGAAGGGATCTCTGTGGATCATCTGGTCCCACCTCCCTGCAAAAGCATCCAGGTGGGTTTTGAATATCTCCAGAGAAGAAAACTCCACAACCTCTCTGGGCAGCCTGTCCCAGTGCTCTGTCACCTTCAAGGTAAAGAAGTTTTTCCTCAAGTTGAGATGGAACTTCCTGTGCTCCAGTTTGTGCCCATTGCCCCTCGTCCTGTCGTTGGGCACCACTGAGAAGAGCCTGGCGCCATCCTCTTGACACCCACCCTTTACATATTTGTAAGTCTTGATAAGATCTCTTCTCAGTCTTCTCCAGGCTAAACACCCCCAGGTCTCTCAGTCTTTCCTCATAAGAGATATGCTTCAATCCCCCCATCACCTTTGTAGCCCTCCACTGGACTCTCTCCAGTAGTACCTCGTCTTTCTTGTACTGGGGAGCCCAGAACTGAACACAGCACTGCAGATGTGGCCTCACCAGGGCAGAGTAGAGGGGGAGGAGAACCTCCCTCAACCTGCTGACCACACTCTTCCTAATGCACTCCAGGATACCACTGGCCTTCTTGGCCACAGGGTCACATTGGTGGCTCTTGGTTAGATTGTTGTCCACTAGGATTACCAAGTCCTTCTCCGCAGAGCTGCTTTCCAGCAGGTCAACCCCTAACCTGTATTGGTGTCTGGGGTTATTCCTCCCTAGGTGCAGGACCCTATATTTGCCTTTGTTGAACTTCATTGTTACTCTCTGCCCAACTCTCTAGCCTGTCCAGGTCTTGGTGAATGCTAGCACAGTCTTCTGTTGTATCAGTCACTCGTCACAGTTTTGTACCAGCAGCAAAATTGCTGAGGGTACTCTCTGTCCCTTCATCCAGGTTACTGATGAATATGTTGAATAAGACTGGACCCAGTACTAACCTCTGGGGAACACCACTAGCTACAGGCCTCCACCTAGACTCTGTGCTGCTGACCACAAACCTCTGAGCTCTGACACTCAGCCCATTCTCAATCCACCTCGCTGTCCACTCATCTAACCCACACTTCCTAAGCTTACCTATGAGGATGTTATGGGAGACAGTGTTGAAGGCCTTGCTGAAGACAAGGTAGACAACACTCACTTCTCCCCTCCTCTACCCAGCCAGTCCTGCCATCACAGAAAGCTATCAGATTGGTCAAGCATGATTTTCCCTTGGTGAATCGATGTTGGCTATTTCTGACAACCTTTGCTTCCATATGCTTAGAGAGTTCAAGGAGAGTAGTCAACTTTCTGTAATCTTGAGATCCCCCACAAAAATATCAAATAAAGTTTAAGATTGTCAGCTGGGATCTTCCTCATTTTAGAAATATGGTTGGTAAGAGCTTGCCCAGGTGTGGATTCACATAGTGCAAGCCTGGGCTCTGTCACCCACAGAGATCAGCACAAAAGCCACAGCTCTGCATGGTGGAGTTGAGGTGTGAGCAGCACTGAAGGGGAGCTTTTCTGGTAAAAAGCATGCTTTGCAAAGTAAGCTAAAGCAGCAGGCAGCAGCCCCTCTCCCAGACCTTTGGGCTGTCCTGTAGCCTTTGGTAGACAGAGTTTGTGCTCAAGTCAGAGCCAGGAACATTGAATTGTTACGCCCGAAAGATGTTGTCCTCTTTGCTAGATGGAAAAAATCAATTTTTTGTATGGGCTTTGAGGTAGAACAAAGATATTCTACATCACTTTTGTCATGTAAAATTTTTCATTGCCTTTGTCTTTTCATATCTATGAAGCAAAATATTTTGTGTCCCTCTACAGTACTCAGTGTGGCTGCCTTTCTTAAATTACCTGAAAACAAAAAAAAAATAAATTGGAAGGTGTCTAAATGTCTTTATTTTTTGAAATTCCTTTCCTTATCTTCACCAAAGTAAGAGAAAAAATTATTTGAGCCCAAAGTGCATTTTTGATGACTGGACTTCACACAACAAAGTGGGAAGTGATCCATTAAAGGAAGTCTGATGGTAGGGTGAGGAGTGTCATATGATTAATCTTGACAGATGAGTCTTTAAGAGAGGCACTATCATCTAATATTTGAAGCAGAGTTTCAGTAACTGAGTAACATGATTGAATGTGTCTTTTCCTAGCATCTTTGTACACATAAACAGCAGACATCCTCCAAATGATGAAGTGTTCTCTGAAGTGCTGCACAATTTTAACATAAAGGACTCCCTGCTAATATTTTAGGAGAACGGAAGGAGAGTTAGTGTTATTCTGGCTATCACAGGCTAAGAACATTAGCCAGGTGGGGCTTGGAAACAGAGATAAAGTCTTTCATTGGACAAACTTCTGCAGCTGGGAAACATAAAAATGTTTTCTGACACACACACTGCTTTGCTGAAATTAAAACAGCCAGTTTCAAAGTGAAATACAAACTGGGAACAATTGCTCTGGGTTTAACTCAGTGTGTTGATGGTTAGGTTGTTTGAGATAGAAGGTAACAAGTAAAGAGTAAGGAAGGATTTTAGTGCCAGGGCAGGTGGCTAAGGAAAGAAGAGGAGGAAGGAGCTGTCACTTGTAGAGCACAGACGGGTGGATTGACTATGCTGGGCTGTGATATTCTCTGAAATCACAGGGGTAGAGCTGCTTCCAAAGGAACCGTATTCTTTTGCCTTACAAGAAACTATGGAGTTTCATAGTTATATAGTTGGGATGTTTTGTTTGTTTGTTTTTTTAAAAAAGGCTTGGATTTCTTTTTCTTTTGTTTTCTGTCTTCCCTCATCTTTCCCTTCACCTCTGCCACACCTTTCAACTACAGCAAGATGAATGATGCCTACATATTCTCCCCAGTTTTTAGACAAGTTCTCTTCCCCTCTCACCTCTTTCCTACCTGCATCTTTTCAAAATTCTCCATCATCAGAAGTGGTGTTCAAAGGAGGAAGAAGCTTGGAAGAGAAAAAGAGAGAGAGAAAGAAACAGATAGAGAGAAGGAGGGAGGGAGGNGGAAGGAAGGAAGGAAGGAAGGAAGGAGGGAGGAGGGACCAATTTCATTTAATTGAAAAAGTTGTTTTTAAGTGCTAGGCTAGTGCTGCTACAATAGTAGGAGTAGAGGGTGAAAGAGAAGCACGTGCATGTTTAGAGCCATGCATGTGCATAATGTCCGTGCATGTCACAGCTGACTCATTGCTGTGTTCCAGCATTAGACCATGCACTTTTGGGGGTAGCATCTTAACTCACCTTTCTCCTGGGGGCCATTCTTTCATTAGTAGGTGAAATAACAATTAAATAACATAAAGCACACATGAAATCTCACCCTCAAACTCTCTAGCCTGTTCAAACGTCAGTAGTCCCCTCTAGACTCTCGTTGCTGTGGAGCTGACCCTGGCAGGCGGGGACCTCAGGCCACCCCTGACACAGAGCAAAGCCCTGGGCTGGTGCGACTGCAGCACCATGGGGGCACGTTTTCATGCTGTGTGCACACACGCATGCATGCAGGCATGTGTGCTGTCATCGCTCATATTCCTTCTTGTGAGGGGAAGTGGATTTGTTTATCAGGCACATCACTCTGCAAGCATCCTCGCTCTGGTCTTGTTGAATGGCTACTTTATAATTTTAAGTAAGGAGATCTGCTAACAGGTACAATGCTCTTTAAGAGGGATTCATGTACTCCATCACTCTTGAAGTAGAGATTACTGCTGAGTGTCAGTAAGAGTGACAATACACATTTTTTCAGACTTCTGCTGCTCATCTAATTGTTTAAAGAAGCATCAATCTAAATAAGAAGAATTCATCAATGGATGCAGCATAACTGTTCCTGTCTGTATGATATAAAACCTATTCAATGCAGACTTTAACATCCATCTATTATCTTTGGGCATGTTAGTTATGCTTTTGTCCTCCTGATTTGAATGAGGAGAAGAGACACGAGTTTGGAAATTCCTATGAGACATCGCTATTTTTAACTTTGATTCTTGGCTCTGATACAGATGTCTTATGTGACCTTGGTCAAATCGCTTAACATATCTGAAATGGGTTACTCTGTGTAAATTAGTGGTGATAGATTTCTCTTATGCTTATTTCTATTATGCTTAGCATAATGTGACCTGACTTCAGCTGATGTCATTTGTAGTCGTACTACTAGTACAACTGGGGACTGGGTAGTTCAGTTTAAACAACATAGTAGATGATGAGTGCTTGAAAACCTGATATGAGTGACAACCATGTTTTAATCCGCTTTGCTTTATTTTCAGTGTGTAATTACTGTAATAAAAAGTTGTAAATTCATGCTTCTACCTAAGCTGAAGCAGACTGTAGGTTCAAAGTGTCAGATTTCTAGGATGCGGTTATCAATCATGGTCTTTCTGATCTAGCTAAAATAAGACAGATCATCTCGGGAGGAATCTCTCTTCCATGAAATTTGTAGACCAATTTTGCAGCCTCTGAGAGTTTATGGGCAACCTCATGCCTATCAATAACTATTACCTCTGAGATTTTTTTGTAACTGTAGAAATCCACAGTGTCCCATTGGTTATTTGAGGGTCTTTCTTGGGTCACTTGTTGAGTTCTGAAATCAGGTTTTGTCTCACTTGTTTATATTAGTGGAGAAAACTTCTTTGAAATCTCCATTTTTGTTTCTGCATAACATCATTGCAGTTCTGTTTGATTCCTCAATTGCTCAATGGTGTAGATCTCAACGATTAACTTGGTACATGGATGTAGATATGGAAAGAGCAGGATTTGAGTAAAGGTGAAGAATTCTTGACTTGTAACAGTTCAAAAACTTACTGCATGCATCTGGCCTTGTAGCTGCAGTATTTTTTTGCAATCAAAATTAAGGCTGAAATGCCTCATTTGGGAAAATTTAGTTAGTTGCCTTCATGTACTTTTTTTCATAGGCAGACGGAGGTTGAAGTTATCTTCCTCTGTTGCCATGGACCTTATTTAGTTTATGGGATCAGATTTCTGACCCAGACACCGTATTTCTTTTCTTTCATCTGCTATTGATCTAATCAATAGCAACAAAAAACTCACAATCTCTTTCTTGTTTTTATATCCTAAGGAAAACCCTTAGGAAACCACTAATGTTCCTAATTCTCCTTGCAGGGGACCACCCTGAGATATTTAGAGTTCTCTTTGACTGGAAGAATTAAAGACCAACAAGTGCCAGGAATATGTGGATATCTGCAGCTGTGCTTTGGTGAGGGGGAACAAAGTGACCCCTCAAGACTCCTTCCAGTTCAGTTTTCTATATGACATTGCAATATGTCTGGAAAGTGCAGAAAAGATCCTGCATATATATATGCCATTATTGTGCTCTTTTTTCAATAACACTGAAAATGTCAGATTTGAACGGAAAATCCCCCTGCAACCTTTAAGTACTATGTTGCTGTTGATACATTAATCTTCTCTATTTTTTTAAGGATCACAACAGAGGAAAAAACAGCAGAATAAAAGCAGGCGTACAACAGTTATATGCAGATACTTGGACAGATGTTTCACCAAGAGCAGAAATTTGAGCTTTGCATAACAGAGAGAAACAGCTTTACCGTGCAGATATTCCTCATATATAGGAAATGTGTATTTCTGCTTGAGATCACCTAGAAGTACATGAAACCACTGAAGTAGGGCTAACAGGTTTGGGTCTATAAGCATATAGCCAAACACGTAGAAGAACAAACGCATACAAATTCTTGTATGCAAACAAAGCAAAAGATTTTCTCTTTTCCACCGGTGCTATACATTATAATATTCCTTCACATGGTATAGCTGGGAGTCAGTTGGCAGGTGCTTCAGAAAAGATTGTCCCCATCTGTTTTTTCACCTCAAGGGCTAAATCTAACCTCAGAAACCCTCATGTTTCTTTATCTAGTTTCAAACAAAAAATAATATTTGACATTAACTATCATGGTAAGTTGCTACGTACAGAGGCAATGGATTTCTTAAATAAATGTAGTAGTCCAGTCATTTATTAAAAAAAAACAACCCACAGTCTGGCTAAATTGAATAAACATTGATCATCTATTAAGAATGACACATCTTGTTGCTGCTTTGGCTCTGGATCAGCATGATCATTCATTCACATTTTTAAGTAGCACCACAGAATGGAGGATGATCAAATCTGTACCTGAAAACTCCACCAGAATCTTCCTGCAGAAAACCTCAGAGGTAAAGAAAGCAGAGTCAGAAAGGATGCATAGTGATCAGACAAGATTTATGCAGTAAGTTCAACATCTCATTTTACCCACCTTATATGCATTTCGTATAAATCGAAGGTCACATTTTAAGTCTATGTTAAATCATCAGATAGCTCTTTTCAAAATGTCAGCAGTTCATTGTACAAGTAGTCTGCCAAATAATAGTTAATCAATTGCAAATGGCATGCAGATTCTCATGTAAACTTTGGAGAAATTGTTGCCATCAGCTAAATGTAGATAATATTTTTCATGGAAAGTCACTTCATACACTTGCCTTGGCTGATTTAAACTAGGCAAAGCTCTGATATAAATAATTTCAGAAATGTGGGTTATACTGAAAAGTCATATTCGATCTTCTTAGCATAACTGCACTCTTTGTTGTTCTACCCAATAGATCTTGCTGCGTAAAATCATCCTCTTCGCTGATCCATGTCACTAGCTTAGGATCTGGTTTGACATCAGGTCAAACCTAGAAAATTAAATATTTGTGTAATTACCATAAACCTGGATTTTTTCCCATTTTTATAAGATGGAGAATGGCATGTAAAGAGTTATGTGGGTTCTCTGGTTCAACCAAAATATAACCCTTGAGCTCTCAACTCTCCTCTCATTTGCACTGAGATTAGGGGTTTTATTAACTGCCCACCTTTCCTCCTTCCCTTTCTTGTTCTGGCATGTCAACTCCCTTCTTCATCTCCCCACCACATCGGCTTTGTCTAGGCTTCTTCTTCCTTTTCACTCGATTATCTCCACTGCCCCTTCCCCTCATGTGCAGGTGTAGGATTTTCTCTTCTCATATAGTACCTTATTCATCAGCAGGACCCAGTTTCATTTCAGCCCATTATTCTGTGATATAAGTAGTTGGGATCAAAATACTTGTTGATGTATGTTATCCAAGCTTTCTAGCATTAGAGATACCGATCATCTCTTCCTATTGATTATGGGAATTCACAGCGTGCTACAAGCATTGTGCTACTGTGTGCAACTAAATAAATAGAGTACATTCTGGCTCAGCTCTGCCTGGTTGTTTTACATGCCCTCTCCCTGGTTTGCTCTGCCCTTGGGTGAGGCCCTATTGCCCTCTGTAGAGGTCGGGGGAGGGACAGGTGGGGAACAGGGCTGGTGATCCTGAGAAGAGCCTTTCCCTCAGGCCCTCAGGGTGCTGGGAGGCACAGTGCCCAGCTGGGTATATTCAGATGACTGTGTTTGAGGTACACAACTTGCAGAGGGGATTGCTTCACTTCTATAAGGGTATTTTGAAATGACAGGCATTAGCAAAAGCAGAAGCCTGGGAAGTCATTGGGTGCAGCTTTGGTCCATCAGGGCTGCATCACCCATTCCAGGCCACCAGAGGACAGAGAGAAAATTTATCTGAGTTGTTTGCCAGGCATTTTTGCTAACTCAGAAAACCTTTATGAGAATGGTGTGTTCAGAGATCACTTGCCTTCCCCAGGGCAGATTCACATTGACCAAGGCAGTCCTAACAGTGGTCTGGCTTGTTCAGCTTCAGGTCTTTCACATCCTTTCCAGGCAACCTGCTCCAGTGCCTCTGTGCCATTAATGTCCTCCTCCTTGCTAAAGTCTGAATCTGTTCCTTCTTGTCCCTGTGCTGCAGACAGGGAATAGTATTTCCTCTCTGGAGGAACCTTTTATATATATAAAAATTGTCATGTTTCCCCCCAGACCTCACTGGACTAAACAAGCTCAGTTCTTTCACCTGCCCACAGAGGTGATGCTTTTGGACCTCTGTTGCCACTGCTTTCCTCTAACTTCTACTCAAAGTACAGACCTGGGCACAGCACTCCAGCTGGACTCTTGCCAAAGCAGAGGACGCTAGTTAGAAAGGTGTCAGCGTGTTCCTTGCACATGCACTGCTATATATCCAGCCTGGCATGTTTGCTTTCTCACACAGCAATATGAACTGTCATTTATAATCCCTTGATCCTCTTCTGAAGGACTGCTGTACACTCATTTGCTCTCTGTCTTGCACATAGACAGCTGGTTATTCATATGTTAAGGTGGTGCTTTACAGTTGCCCTTCCTGAATTGCATACTGCCTGTGTCCGAGGAGCTTTCTGCTCTGGCAAGATCACTTTGCATTATCATCATCATCCTGCCCTCCAGAGTGTTTGCAGATACTCTGCAAATAAGTTTATTGTCTTCCACCATTCAAAATATTTATGGAAACAGTGAATTGATACTAAAGTACTCAGTGTCTGTTTTGACATTTTATTCAGTCTGATACATTTGTAATTAACTAGTTCTTTGGGATTGTAAAGCTGATGCAAACAGTATTGTATTAGATGTATAAAGCATTGGCTGGACTTTTTACAAGGGCATGTAGTGATAGGATGAGGAGAAACAGTTTTAAGCTGAAAGAGGGTAGATTTAGATTGGATATTAGGAAGAAATTCTTTCCTGTGAGGGTGGTGAGACACTGGCACAGGTTGCCCAGAGAAGCTGTGGCTGCCCCCTCCTTGGCAGTGTTCAAGGCCAGGTTGGATGGGGCTCTGAGCAACCTGGTCTAGTGGGAGGTGTCCCTGCTCATGGTATGGGGGTTGGAACCAGATGTTCTTTAAGGTCCCTTACAAAACAAACCATTCTATGACTCTATGAAAATTTTTGATCTGTTATCAGCTACTTTATCTTCAAACTTTTTTGTAGAACAGCTGAATATGTCCCATTTAGACTGTCTGCAGGAAGTAGAAACAATTTATATTTCACTTACCAGACTTAACCATCCACTTGCCTGAAATCTATTCCATTTAAATCCTGTGGATGAATTTCAAGTAATTAAAGCTGCTTAGGTCTTAATAGAAATTGGTACTGGGCATGCTGGGGGAGAAATAAACAAGTTAAGCTGGTGCCTCTGAGTAATGCAGCACAGCTTAGATATATTAGATCAGGAATTGCTTTCAGTTGTAGTGTTAGTATGTTCTCCTGTGGCATAGGCATCCTTGACTAGTGTCCCCATTGTACACTGTAAGCTTGCCTTAGTGGGTCCATATCTCCACAGGATAGCGCAAGGGCAAAACCCCCTCCAGCCTCACTACTTTCTGTTCTGCAGTAGGGAAGTACCCTAAAATGCTTTTATGAATATTTGCTTTCACCGTGGCATTTGCTGAAGAACTAGACCAATGTGGGCATGTTTTTCCAGCTTTTAAATTTTTAAAAAAAAACGTGCATGTGAGGTAGATATATTGGTGATATGCTGATAACTGCAGAGATAAAGCAGAAAGCAATATAAATAAATAATGCTCTCCTCCTGTTGAATGCCCCTTACTTAGCATTAGGTCTCACTAAAATCAATAGAAGGAATACAGGAAAAAAGGACTTATATTTACCAAATTTATTCCTTAGAAAATTGAGTGTCAAATAGGTTATGGCAGTTAGGAATTGATTTAAAATAAGTTTATTTTGATAATACCAGCTGTCACGGATTGTTCCAGTTCACTTTTCTTTATGGGTGAGCAAGTCTCAACTCCTAAAATATCAGTGTGCTAGCTCTGGGATGTACAGCCAAGCTTTGTGCAGATACATGGACATGTGGGTATTTTGCATGTTAAGAACAGGAACTTTAAAAGATAATATAGCCATCAATAGTTGGACAAATTTGCTGTTTTTAATTAAAAAGTCAGATAAATCTTTATATCTGACTTTTTACCACCACACTACCTGAGGGCCTTCTAAATGTCTTACAGTTACCGACTCCAAATACGCACTGAAATAAGTAGATAATTTATACATCCCCTGGATAGCAAAGATTAACGTGCAGGGTTCAATCTCTGACTGGGATAACATTTTTTTATAGGAAGAAAGGTAGGTAACAGTCTGGGGAACTTAAGGACAGTGATAGCATGCTGGAAAAGCTTTCCTCAAGCCTTAAGTGCATCTCCCAGACTCAGACTGATTTAATCATCACAGAAAGATTATTTAATTTATCACGAACCTGGGCTTTAATTTTTAAAAGATAAGTAATTTTCTATTCATTTTGAAAGGGAAGCTGGGGAAGCAGAAAACAAGTGTGTCTGTAAAGAAAGCTGTCATTTCTGGGGATATCTTTTTGACAAGAGAAACATCTGTCAAACACGTGACACTCAATTCTTGTGCTTCCTCTTTCTTCTCAAAACAAGTAGAACCACTTAATATTGTTGTTGTTCTGGCAGAGACACAGATTCACGGGTGTGCAAAATGTCTGTTAAAAATAAATGTCGGCTTACTCAACACCTCTGAGTGTGAAATCCTCTAGAAGGATTTGCAGGATGCAGATGTCCTCCCCATCCCTCTGTCCTGGTCCATGGGGGACTGATACCCAGCCTCTGCCTTCTGAGCAGGCCATTAATCTGACATGCAATCTGATTGAATGAAATGGGGTAAATCCCTGTTGGATAACAAAATGCTAGATTAGCAGTTAGGAAACCTTGTGATTAGAGAGATTAACTGCTAAAGACATCATTCTTTCAGATGTAAAGCCTCCGTTTTCATTTAGACCTAGTAGTCCGTGAAAAACTACTGCACTAGCAATTAGGAAACTGTAAACGTGCTGACCTGCAGAAGACTGATTGAAGCTTTAGGTAACTTTGGTAGCAGTATTTTTTGCTGTTTGACTGTTAGGAAACACATTTTTCTTTCTCTGGACATTTAAGACTTTGCCTTCTCAAAAGATGCTGTTTTCTTTGAAGAAAAAGATATTTGGTGCTGGCTACCACAAGGAGCAAAAGTCTCTCTCTTTGGCTTTATCATTTTCTTAGGTATATGACAGTAGCTTTTAAGAAAGGTTATGGCTGCAAAGATCAAAGGGTTCTCCACAATTTTCTGAACTGCCTGCTGGGAATCTACCACTGGCTGTTAAAGGTTACAGTAGTTTCCTCTGGTGACACTTGCAAAAGGTGTAATTTAAAAAACAATTGTTGAAATATGACACAAGTTTTTAATAGACATGGTTAAATTAGTAGGCTAGTTTAATTCAGTATAGGCATGATATTTAGTTTTTGCTTTGAGATGGCAAACAGAAGCTTTAGAAAACATACTACGAATACTTTTGCAAACATTTCTGCATTTCAGTCTAAGTGCCATGTTTGAGTTCAGCCCTCTATTGATCTAAGCACATGGGCATAAAACCTGAGAATGTGGTAACTACTAAATGACAGGGAAAACATAATAATTTGTAGAAAGCTGAACTGAAAGTTTTTGGTGGTAGCTGTGTTTATACTAAGTTCCCTTTTCTACAGAATAAAGACTATTAAAAAATGAAAACAGGGAATGCAAAACAGGGAAAAAAACCTTCATAGGGGATGTATTGGGGATACATTTAACCTGGAGCATTAAATGTGGTTTCTCACATTTCTCCCTTTCCAGAGTCATGATAGGAAAGGAATTGGAATTAAGTTAAATCACACTCAGAGGTATCATTTTGGGGTAAGAAACCCCACAACCACCTTGATTTAAGCAACTGCTTTTTAATATTCTTCTAAGACCTTATTGTATTTTGGGCTTCTGAATTCTTTAAACAATGCAGCTCATAATTGATTTAACAAACCAAGGCTTCTAGCCTATATAGCCTTCTGTGGCTCACTCCCACTGAAACCAGGACATCTTTTTCCCTGCACAGACAGGAAGAGTTAGGGGTTCAATGTGGTGTGACTAAACCACTGTGGACACCACTCAGTGAAGTTTTTCTAGTCACTATTTTCAGCAGCAGGGTGCTGTGTGCATGAGTAAAAGACTGTGGGGAGAAGTCTCAAATCCCTCTGTGGATAATTAATTAAAATTTTCCACTGCCACTGCTTGGGAACTAAGGAGCTCATGACTAGCTTGCCAGAACAAAGCTTTACAAGTCTTTATCATCTCTATTGCCATCCTGGAACAAACAGAAACAAGCCTCCCCATATGTGTCTTTTCTCCTTCTAGTTGTGTTAGTTTGCTACACCCCTTTACACGGTTAAAACATCATCCACAGTGCTCTCATCTGGTCCTGCTTCACTGGTTTTTGAGATCAGAATATTCTCTTACTGGTGTTGTTTCCAGGAAGAGATGGTAGGCAGCTCTGGGATGGAAATCTATATTTGTTCTTAGGATATCCTTAGAAATCACTTGAAAACATCTTATCACTTTTGCAGCAGGGTTGGGTTTTGTCACAATAGTCAGAAGTCATGGAATAACTTTGCTGCAGGATCATACTTTTCATCAGAGAGCTAAGCACCAAAACCACAAAAGAAAAGAAGGGTCACATCAGCTTTGCATGCTATTGATTTGTAGAAAAGGTAAGTCTGGGGGAGAAAAAATAATCTGGGCCACTTACAATGTCTCATTTACTATGTATTTTATAACTAGCAGAATCCGATGTCAGTTGTGGGCAGAACCCAGAGGAGATAAAATGGGTCAACTGATGAGTAATTGGGTTATCTGAGCCAATTAACTACTCTGCATGATGACCCATCAGGCTGGAGCTCCTTTGGAAGCTGGAGATAGTGTGGACCCAGTAACCTTACAAATGTTCCTTACCCTATCTCTCTGCAAAGTTCAGTAGCATCCCAGCTTTTAGCATTTTACCCATTCCTGTAATTTTCCTTGCAGTTTTCAAGGTGAAGAGTTCTCCCTGTTGTAAATGTTCTGAGGTTATTTATAACAAAATCCCCATTTCTGTAACAGGTGCTCAAGTGCATTTGTGGGTGGAGGTGTTACAGATGCAGGACTGTCATGTCAGCCTCCCTCTACATGTTTGGCTGCCCAGGTGTTGTTTGCTTGCAGCTTCTGGCGCTGCACCACTCATAAAATATGGGAAACTGTCACAATCAGACCTACCCTTGTCCATCTCTGTTGAATTTTGCCCCCCATCCATCAGCCCAGTTTGTGCCCTGAGGATACACAAACCTGCATGAAGAGAGGCACAATTGCCCTGGGCTGGCTGAGAGATGACACAAAGAGACCTGCCTGGAGAGTCTTGGTGATGCTTCCCCCATGCCCATAGGCTCAGCCCTTCCCTGGAGCCCAAGGGAGCACCCCTGGGACAGCTGGCATTCAGACCTTCCCCAAGGGTGACACCTTTTTTTTGACAGTCTGCTTGGTAGGACACCCAAAGGAGGCACAGCATGCACCTCTAGCAACGCAAAGCCCTGTAAGATCTGCCTTTTTGACGGGGGGGAGACACTTTGTGCACTACAGGAGGATGGTTGTAGGCTCACAAGCTCCCCTGTGGGAGCCCCTTGTGGGCAAGGCCAGCACTGTTCTTACTTCTAGGAAGGAGTTGGGGGATCGCTTGAGGAAGGAAAAGTGAATTGTAGACATACAGCTTTCCCCAGACCCCAACAGCACAGTAATCTGGGGTGGGGGGTAGGGTTGGCAGCTGGCTCTGGTTGCCTGGGGGTGAACATGTTGCTCCTTCAGGGGGTTTAGCATGGGGGAACCAGAAAGAACACCAGCAGTCACTTACCTTGCAGCTGCCATTTGTATAAAGTTGGTTTGCTGATATGCATTTCTCTGAAGTGGGTAAGGCTTATGGGTGCCATTCCCTTGGAGGGCCTCTGTCCTGAGCAGCACTAAAAGGAGAGCTCCAGGCTTCGTGGGAGTCATAGAAAGAGTCATAGAATGGTTTGAGTTGGAAGGGACCTTAAAGATCACCCAGTTCCAACCCCCCTGCCATGGGCAGGGACACCTCCCACCAAATCAGATTGCTCAGAGCCCCATCCAACCTGGCCTTGAATGCTGCCAGGGAGGGGCAGCCACAGCTTCTCTGGGCAACCTGTGCCAGTGTCTCACCACCCTCACAGGAAAGAATTTCTTCCTAATATCTAATCTAAATATGCCTTCTTTCAGGTTGAAACTATTTCCCCTTGTCCTATAACTAGGATAGCTCCTGGAAAATGTATCCAAGCTCCCCTTTGTATTTGAAAGCCTTGGCTAGAGATGTGTACCCCACGACACAAGGCAAGCCTGTCTGAAGCAAAAAACCTAGCAACTTCCAAACAGCACCTTACCTGAAACCACTGGGAAGCTGAGCAGTGTCATGAGCTGCTGCATGCCTTTGTACATTGCAGAGTGGATAAATGCAGTATTATCTGGTTCATATGTTGCTGGAATTGTGATTCATTAGGGTAACCAGGGTGTTGGGTGACTAGCACCTGTGTGCTCCTGCTGGGCTGGTGTCAGCACTCTCAGCTGTGATAGGAAACATATGGCTGTACTGGCAGGTGCAAGATTTTTTCCTCCTTTTGTAGCCTCTTTGTGATAAATTTGTTGGCCTCTGCACCATTGCAGGTGTGGTTGCCAGTGGCCTTTGAATGATCCAGGGGCATGATCTGTGCAATGAGTTTTGTCTGTCCTCCCTGAGCAGAATTGCCCACATGTGGTGCGTGGCTGCTACAGGGACCCACGCAGCTATGAGCTCTGCTGACAGAGATTCTCTTACCTGGGGAACCATTTCTCCTCCACTGAGAGGCAAGGGAAGGACTAAGGTTATTTAGCCCTTATTGAGGACATCTGGGGTGTTCATATTATTCAGACAAGCTGGAAATCTGGCCTCTCCCCAGGCCTCGGTTTGTGGGAGGCTGCTCTGTGCCACTGCCTCTGAGTCCACACATGGGTCTGGGCCATACATACACACCATAAATGGGTTGCCCAAGTATGGGTCTCACCTCCTGGACTGTGCAACCACTATCAAAATCTAGAAATGCAAGGGAGACCTTCATGTCTGCTGTATAATGTTTGCACTGATGGTAACAGAGTTTGGATTTGGGGGAGGTGATGAGCGGCAAACAGGAGTGTGACTCGAGGCAGAATGCCTCAGCAGGCAAAAACCTATACATCTTTATCAGTCGATGGGGCTAAAATGACAGATGAAAGTGATGTATCTCTAAACAGTGGCAGTTCTGACCAGTGAGAAATCCTGACTCCTGCAAGCTTGACAGAGAGTAATTAAGGGACAAGCTCAGCAGTCAATAAATGCCCCACAGGATTACAGGTTCACAGCAGACCCATGAGATGCAGTCCTCTGACAAAGGCCCCAAAAGGTAGTAAGCTGATCCTCATTTGTTCTGCAATAGCTTATCAATCATGCTGTTGGACTGGGCCCTCAGCACACAACTTAAACAGGTCCTTATATATTTCCAACATTCCTTCTTTTCCACTGAGCCTGTCTTCCCACTTTCTCAAGAAAGTTAGGGGATGTTAACTAATCCTTTCTAAGCCCACAGACTGGTGGTGGGTAGCTGTACAGGAAAGATCAGCTGGCACTAAAACAAGGCCATTTCTGGAATGAAACACAGTAAAACCACTCAACAGCATCGGTCAATATTGTATTTCTCTTTTATAAACTATGAGGATGCATGCCTGCTTCGGCCAAGATAGAGATCTAATGAGGACATTGGCTTTCCTAATGGGCAATCTCTAATCAGGCTTCTCTGATACCACATGCTGTCATGCAGAAAAAAGGCAGGAAAATTATATTTGTTGGGATATGGTGAAAAGGTCATAGTAATCATATCTGCTACTATGTCAATATGTAAGATTGCTCTGTGCTTGTCCCTCCTCCCTCAAGACAAAGTAGCTTTCTCAGTCATGGAGTGAATTTACAAGTAGCATCTGAAGCTAAGCAAAACATTTCTAGTGACACAGCTTGGTTTGCAGGAAAGAAGGTGTTTTAGAAAAGGATTTGTGTTTGCTTTAAGCACATCTACATACAGAAAATATGAATATTCACAGCATGGCTGTGAATATAAAAGACACAGTGGACTGTGCATGTGTGGATGTGTAGAGCTGGGACCTGTACAAGCATATACGAGCAGCCTAGCCGGCAACCTAAGCACGTTTGGAGGAGGGTAGAAAAGGTCACAGCTCTGAATCGGGGCAGCACTTGGCTGAATCCTTAAATGCCAGTGGGATTTAAATGTAACCCTAAGTGTTTTCCGTAGCTACAATTTAAGCTCTCTGAAATACAAAATATTCTGTTGAATCAAGGTGGGAGACCTGGTGGTTTTAACTTCCCCACAGGTCTGTAGATGCTCTGAGCTGTGCTTACAGACACCAGGGGGGCATGAGGACACCCCAGGAGACTGGGATATGGCCCCTGCAAGGGTCACCACTGGCCTGAGGTGGGAGCAAGTACCAGGAGCAAGTGTCCTTTGAACTTCACAGTCTCATATTAATTCTTCCTGTAGTTTCTTAAGAGACAGTCAATTGGTGTGAGAGTCACAGGCCAACAAAGTGGTGTCGTACTGCTGATTTTATACATATATATATAGTGGCTGACAAAGAAAATCTTGCCTGGGGGGAACTGGTCAGGCTTGATAGGGTAACCTGTCTCTGGATCACTGAAAATGTCAGGGGGGAAAGCAGAGCAACGGCTTAGGATACTGGTCTGGTGGCTGCTTGGATGTTTCAGGGAGCCCATATTTCATGGGGTAGTTCACACCTCAAATCCACCCAGTCTTTAGGGAAAACTTATACTGGGTGGGGAGGATACTGGGGGGGATTTTATAACAAGTTACCAAATTGCATTCTTGAAGCTGACAGGGAAGGACAAAGCCACACATCATGATGTGCTGCTTCATGAAATCATAGCCGGTTACTTAGCTCCTTGGCAGTGACTATAGTTTGTTAAGCTGCCATCCAAGTGTAGCACAGAAACTTCCTGATATGCTTGTTTTCCCACTGTCACTTATTACTTCTCAGACAGCAGAGAGCTTCATTTTTATCCCAGCACCTTTTTATAACTGGTTGACCACTAATACTGATGGGAAATTTGAAATGTAAGGAGTAACCAAACAAAGTACTGTCTCTTACTTTCAAGAAAACATTAGTAGATTTTTTTAAAAGTTGACCTTGGAATCCTTTAATCTCATAGTCTAAGCCACAGAAGAGTGTTCCTTTAATAATAATAATTAAAAAAAAAAAAAAAAAGAAGGGCCTGATCATTCCTGATCATTAATCTTTCATTACTTTGAACTTCCTCATTTAAAAGTATCTTAGCTGAAGGCTGTGGGTGACGGAGCAATAGAGTTATGCAGACTGAAAAATAATAACCCGCTTTTCAATCATGATATTAGAATGTTGCTGGTGGTCTGAATGGCCTGTTTGTAACCTGATGATGGCATAAATAAAGGAAACTACCTATGGAAATATGAAAGCACCTTATTATAAAATCCTCTATAAGCTTTCAGGGCCAGGGGCTGTTTTTCTTAATTATTGCTTATCAGTCCAATGTGTCACTCCAGTATGTAGGAGACCAAACTTCCCAAAAGCAAGCACTGATGTTAGAGCTTCCTACTGTGCTCACTTTAGAAGAGACCCTTCTCCTTCCTTTCTCAGAGCATGACTGCTCCGAACCTCCTAAGAGAAACTCACGGAGGATAGATACAGTACAGAAGAAGTGCTGGAAAGCAGCAATAATAATTCTTGTCTTCAAAGGAAGGAAAAGAAGAATTTAGGGATTTTGGGCCAGCCAGCTTAACTTCAGTTGCCCAGCAAACACTTGCATGAAATAACTATTCTGCAAGTAATTGGTAGGAAATGAGTAAGAATTAATATGAATCTGTCAAAACCAGGACTTGTTAATCTGATTAATTTACTTCTTTAATGCTTAATGGGCCCCATGGGTAAGTGAAGGGGTCCTTAATAAGCCTTTGATCCTGTCCTGCATGACATTTTCACAAACAAGTAAGGCAATAGGCCAGATGACATATACTGCATGGCAGCAGAAAGCACTATTAACTGTCCTGTTAACTCTCAGAACTTCACTGTCAAACTTGGAGGGCACCTACAGGGGTCTTTCCACCAACTGGGTCTCCTTTATGGATGGTTTTTAGTGAGTATGTATGCTAAATTTCCAGGTACTGCCAAGTGGGTTCAAGCAACAAGTGTGGCTGGGGACAAACTGATCTTGACAAACTGGAGAAACAGTCTGGTAAAAAAAAAAATAAATCAGAAAAATGTGAAATTCTGTATGGCCACAGCCCTGAAGTCAGGCTGGAATGATCATTACCTGTATCATGGAGGGGTCACCCTCCTTACTGATTTCAGGCAAGGAGACCTCACCACAAGGTGTGTGAGCAGCAGTATGACCTTTGAGACACAAGAAGCCATTTTTTCTGCCCAAATTAACATGGGTGGAAAAGCAGATCTGGTTTTGGGCATTGGTTTTTGAGAAAGACATGGGGTACTTAAAGAGAGCCTTGGGGAAAGTGGTGGCAACAGCGAGAGGTTTAGGAAACTTGACCCCTGTGGAAATGCTAAAGTAATAGAGGTGTCTTCTTGTCTATAATAATATTGAAATAAATGGCTTCTGAAACTGGGGTTTTGTAAGCAACACCATTTACTTCAGATAGACTTTGCCATGCAGTGCAGTGTAAAATCTCACAGGGGGCTGCAGGGATTGGTGGTGTGAGGTAAAGGTGGAGAGAAGACTCCTCCATTCAAAGGTTTTCACATTACTTTCTCCTTTTGCAGAGGAAATGACCATGGATACAAGGTAAATTTAATCAATGATAAGCAGTTAAGTTCCTTGAGGGAATGTAAGAAAGACAATAAAACTTAACACTTTGCTGAAGCAGCCAGATAATGAACATCACCACATGCTGAAGGAAATACTGTTGATACAACTCAGGCTCGCCCAGCTCCATGCGCTGCATAAAAAAGCAATTGGTGGCTCCAGTCCTCTGGTTCCCTTCTTCCAGCCTTGCCTTAGAATTAGAGGTAGTCATAGTGGTGGGAGAGCCCTGGACAGACCAGGCTTATCTATGTAACCTGGTATGTAGGAAGGCAGGGGTACAGCTGCTAGGCACAAGGGACACCCATCTCCTACATCCACCCTCATCCCTTGAAGTGTGGATGTGCCTGCATTTCACCTTTGTAGTTTTCTCTTTGCAGGCATCCTCAGAGCTAACCAGCTGGCACCAATAAAATCCCCAAGAACAATGGAATTAATCACAGAGACAACAGCAATAAATATAAATGTGCTTCACCTCACTGCAATATGAAGGAAATTTTTTTTGGGGAAGCAATGGTGGGGATCTGCTGCTATAATGCATCATTGTTCTTCAGACAGAGATTTCTTCACAAAAAAGACTTAATTTCTCTTTCACTGTCAAAACATTTTGTTGGTGCTCCCAGCCATTGCAAGAGAAGGCTCCAATTCCAGAGCATTGGCTGTGTTCCTGTCAGATGTTGTTATCTTTGTGGTCAAGATTGGTTTTAAATTGAATATTCTTGGCTCTGATTTCTAAGGGATTTTCATTTTGAAGAATTGTTTTACTGGTATCAGAAGCTGGAGCATACCACAGTGTGACAATATCAATGTTACCTTCCCCTCTTCATTGATCATTACTTTTGTGATTTTGGTTTTAATTTTCAAACATCTAGTACCTGGAGCATTACCTAATAAACATGTTTTAAAAGCAATGAAAAAGATAAGAGATAAGGAAAAACAAGTTTCTCACAGAAAAGAACCCAAAGAGTGTTCTTTATAATATCTGAGAATGTAAAAAATAACTCATTGTCGGATAACTTTGTATTTAAGACACTTTTGTATTGTTTATGAGTTAATTGCCATTGTTTATCAGTTAACTGTATAAATTTTTACTTTGGTTGTCTGGGTCCTGGTTTCTAAACAACCATGCTCAGCAGAACTGCAATCTTTTCTTCAAAAGGAAAAAAAAGTTCCACTCTTAGATTATTGGAAAAAAGAACCCTGTCTCTTGTTTATTTATTTATTTAGAAAGCACATACAGCGATGCATGGGGAGGGGAAGAGATGCAAAACAGGTGAGCATACAAATCCATCTCAAAAGAAATAGTGAGACACTTCCCAGTTGATTAGTAGTACATCAGTCTATGTGAGCATTTAAACTGCTGTACCTCTAGATTAAAAAAAGAAACCACAGAGAATTTCTGAAGAACAAGGTAAATGTCTATTTCAGAAATCCCATCACAACTGACTTGTAGGCAGCAATGTTTTTGTTTTTCTGTTCCTGATATTTCCTCAACGGGGTATCTTTTGCTTATGCTATGGTTTCCTTCCTCAGCGTCCGTCTCTGGTGACAAGTAAGGATACTTGTGAATGAAGATTTCCCCTTCGTTCTCGACCTTTTCTTTAACTTCTTCTGATGCTTGAGTGAAATTCCAAGCTCCTCCATTATCGCATTGAAAGAAAGACACTGGTGGAAGACGGAAATGGCATTAAACATCTCTCACTGGAGGCAGAGTTCAGCCATACCCTTTGTACAAATGGTGGCTTTTAGAAGCAAGGGCCTGAGCTCTGACTGGCAGGCTCAGAAAGCTTCTCTGCAGAGTTCTGCCAGCTTTGAATAAACCCCTAAGCTATAACAGGGGAGTCTATGTAAGTCATGTTTTTTGCCTAATTTGGCTTCCACTGAATTTAATTTAACTGTGGCTTAACTAAAGCTGATTATGAATGTTTCTGAAATTCTATGCAGGTGCATTTGTGATGTTTTGATGGCTTCCTATCATAAAACTTACCCTTTTTCAGTAGGTAAATTTCCTCCTGACCTCAAAAGAAAAAAATATTTTCTTTTCTGAATCACAACTACCTTAGCCACAAAAAAATGGGAATACTAGAGGAAAACAAATCACATATTTTTTTAGGATTTCTTTGTAGTTTAGTTATTTTCCCCTCATGAAATTAGCAAACATTTCTAAAATATAGCAGAGTTCTCAATCCTCTTCTTTCTTTGGAAAAAATATTTTTTTAAATATTGTGTATTGAAGAAAGGAGAAAATTACCACAAGAATAAGGTAGCTGAATAGTTTAGAAAGAAAGCAGGAATCTTTTTTCTTCCCACCATAACAACATCAACAAAGATATTTTAGGTAAGTGGAAATATCCTTTAAAGTCTACAGCTGGAATAATTACATGTAACACAAAAAAACCCAAAGAGGCTTAAAGTGGAACCATATAGCACTGCAAAAAATTTGTTCATGCAAATATATATAAATAGATTGTTTATATATAAAATAGAGTCATGGTAACAGTGTGAAACAAAGATTTCACCACCCTACCTTCATCAAGTTGAATAAACCCTTCCTACCAAACCCTTTTCAGAACTGCAGACCAGCTTTAAAACAACTGGTTAGAACTACAGTTCTTGTAAAACAACAGCAACAGCACACAGACATGGTACTCTTTATCAAATACAAATTCTCTTCTAGAGTGATACCAATGCAAGGCAAGCAGCGTTCAGTTCTTAAGCAGTAATAATCCAATAGTGACCTCAGTTACACAGGGCTAAAAAAAGTAAAAACAGATATATTATTTGAAAAGGAGAAACCCCAAGATTTCCTAGTAGCCAGCTATTTTAGAGGAATATTTTCAAATGCTAAAGAGAGTTACCTGGATCAAGGTTAAATCATTTAAGGTAATAAAGGAATCCCAGAGAAGTGAATCCCACACACTGTGCTTCTTCCTCTCCAGTATAAAATGTAATGTGTGTAACCCTGGTTTTGCAAATGAGCTCAAGACATCAGTGCATCCAAGTGTGGGTGTATTATAAAAGTGCATGATCTTGTGTATATCATCATGTCCATTTGTGGGATGGGCTGAACACAGGCTAAGATCCCATAGTACGTTAAATCTATAGTTCGATGTATATCTTTAAGTATACAGATATTAAACTACTACTAATTCATGCCAGCCCCAAAATGTAATAGACATAGGCCAGGGCAGTATAGTGCTTTTTTTTTTTTTTCCAAAATTACTGTCTGGTACTAGCCAGAAATTTGCTGGTGCAATTGTCATTTAAATATCCCCTTTGAAACTGTAATATAGGAATTCCAGAGTTACTGGAGTTAGAGTCGAAGTTGTCTGCTGCAGTCCCATGACCTCTGGACACAGCAGGTGAAGCAGGTACCATCCTAATACAGACACTATTTCCATATTGCTTCAGGCTTTTTTAGAGAATAACACCACTTATTTCCAAACTGATAAAACTGTATGCTCTAAGTTAGGATGCATATTTCCTCTCTACTATCTTAGTTTTAATTGAGCTTTCAAAATCTAGATTACAAACTGATTCCAGAACTCCATGATAAATAAGAAAATGATCATTTTAACCACTTGTAGGATTGACCAGGTTTATTTTTATTTTCTTTCCCTGTTGTTCTTACTAACCCATATGTTATGTATATATCTAATAATAGCCATCAGTCTCTGTGATGTGCACATAGGGATGATTTCTGCAGATGAAATAGTACATTTTACTGCCTTCTTAATAGGCTTGTATTTTAATTGTCCAGATTCACATTACTCAAACTATGCAATTATCATAATGCCTTTCAATTTCATATCAACAAAATAGTCTCATGAAGATCATTTTACATCTGCAGATAGATATTTAAAAGATATTGATGATATTAAGTATGTGAGGTTTTTAATATCTGACTACATGATTTGTGAAGTGCCCAACTGGCTCCACTTCCAACTCTGTTTTGAATTTTAAGATAAATTATTATCATAAAGACTGCAAGCTATTCTTAGGAATGGCTTTGATGTTTAGGTCTTGTCTAAGAATTAAACTTTTGCCTAATTGTTCATCAATAGCAGTTGCATCTAAAAGTGAATATAAAACATTACTGTTCTTGATGATCTTTTCTGTAAACCAATCATGTTTATCCACCCAACAAAGTATGGAAGTAGGCCATTCAAAATCTGAAAGACTAAATGTAGATTTAAGACCCCGGACTGATCCTTGACATATATTTCAATTGTTATGGACAGAACTATGACTCTGATCAATTTTGTGCATATTCTCTTGCCTGAGATCCCACCTTTGAGAAAACCAGCTGGAGGTGGCAGAGAACATTAAAAACCAGGGAGACACAAGATGTTCTCTGCCCCCCTGCCTTCACTTAGAGCTTCAGATCATCTAAAAGAGCAATAAGAGATGATACTTTGAACTTTCAGGGTTTTGGTTACTCATTCAGAAGGATAGTTACAAGTGAACTTTCTTTTGAGCCTCGGGAAGCATAGCTCAAAATCCTATTTATCTCCAAGCTTGTGCATGCAATTAGGAAACTGACCAGATGTCTGAAAACTGGAAGTGCCCTGGACTTTTCAGGTAGTAGAAAACTGTGATACAGAGTGAGCACAAACTCAGCCAGAATGCTGTGAGATTTACAAGAAAACCATGGACAAGGAACACATTCAGTGGGCTCCTTAGATGGCCCTCTGAATACCATCATGTCTACAGCCTAATTGCAACCCCTTTAAAAGGGGGTTGATGACATTCAAATTCCATTTAAAAGGGTAATATACTGTTCTTTTAGTCTCACATTTGGATAGCCAGACTTAAAAAATTTCTTTTAAAAGATGTTTTTTTACATGTTGTTAAGTCCATTTTTGAGGTCTTGCCAGGAATGAGAGCAGAATAGGCACAGAGCAATACATTTAACAACAGAGTAATAAGTTTAGCATTTTGCTTTTAGTCAGATTGACTTTCTCATTCTAGCAGTGTCAAAATGTGGCAGAACATGGCATACAAGGCTAAAAGGAAATGCCATCCTTCAAAAACAGAATAGATTTTGCTCTCTTTGTGATGTGAGACTCTTCCTCTTTGCCCTTTCGTCATTTCAGCATGCTAAAGAAACTTGGTCATGGAGCTTTCAAATCCTTCCTTACATTCCTATTCAGAAGACTGTGTTAAGCTTTAGGATAATTATATATCCAGAATTTTAAAAAGTAACATAAAACAAAGTGGAAACAAGACAGAAAAAAAAAGAATCTGTAGTCAGGCTTTATTGATCTGCTGCTTATGCTTCTGGGCTACCACTGGGGACAAGATTTTTCAATTGCATTTTATTAACACTTTGCAAAAGCAAACAAATAGCAAAAAAAAAACAAACCAAAAACAAAAACCCCAAACCAACCCAGTGCACTGTGTTAGAAAACAGAGAACTATGAAAATTGAAGGACGTGTGCCAGATTTTATTCTGGAAGAACATCTGATAAGCTCAGGCACAGAGGAGGAAATGTAAAAGTCAGGATTTTAATTCTACAGTGCCCTTATCACTGTGAAGGACCCATAGCTGGCACCCTGCCACGTCTTCTGCTGAAAGAAAAGTGATTTGTTTGTGCCTAGTGCACCAAAGGAAAAATATCCAAAATAGTTTCTCCTAGTGAGCAAACTGCTGTTGTGGCACATTAAGAATCTGTTTGGGTATTCTGTCACTGATGACTAAATTAAGTCTTTTAAACTGTCAGAGTCTATCGAACAGTGAATGGCAAAACAGTGTGACAATAATCCATGGATTATTTTAACTCTTCCTCAGTTATATAAACTGTTCCTCAGCTTCCTGTTTACAAGAAAAAACTTACTTGCTGGTCTCTCAAACCATCTAAACACAAAAGGACTGCTCAGTGAAGGAACAGATAGCGACAGTCATGTTTAGAGGTGGAGTTATGGCCTGCAAGTGGAGGGGTTCAAGCTGATGCTTGTTGAAGAGGGAGAATTTGCAGACCTGACAACTTCACAAAAAATTCTATTTTGCAAGAATGTCACTGAGATAGGGGATTTCTTCTTTCTCCCCCATCTCCTCCTCCTTTGTTTCCGAAGACCTAAAGATGTTAAACTTCAAGGCTTTGACCTGAGAGAGATGGCACAAACACACGACACCATGGCAGTACTTCAAGGAAAAATCCATCTGGTTGGGGAAAGCATCATGGCTGTGTGTTATTGTCTAGTTCTGTGGTGGAGACCAGTGTTGTTAATCCACCCTCATTCTGGCTCTCTGCAATGGTGATCCCATTGCCTTTGTTCCCCTCATTCTTCTCTTACTTCATCCTTTCCCCCTCCCTCCCCCTGCACCTTTGCCTAATTGGGCTGCAGACTGATGAGGGCAGGAACTGCCACTAAATAAAGGCAGGCACACTGACCCCAGCCAAATCCACCTGGCAATGGCGTGGGACTAGCTTAGTCATGGCCCTTTTGCTTTCAATGACAGGTGGCTTCTGTGCATCAAATCATATGCCATTTTTTGGCAGACACTTATTAATTTGAATATTTTTGGAGTTCTGTGTAAAATGCAGCAGCAATAAAACAAAAATTATTATAAAGTGACATAAAGGATGCTTATAGTCATTTTTTCCCTCCAGATAGCTCTGGTTATGCTTTACTGGTACTGCAGTGCCAGAACTGATGGAGTCTGTTGTGGCTCATCCATCACAGGCAGAGTTGTTGGCTCTGTGCTAATTGCACAGCAAGATCCCCACACCTGAGAAAGGATCTGGTTTGATTATTGGGTCCTGGATGCAGTTGCAAGGCTGTGAGTTAGGAAGATTCAATGGTGACCATCTGTAAATGTGAACGGAGTATTTTTTTGTGGCCAAATTTCAAAGTGCAGTGTTCATAGAAGTTCAGATTGCTGATAAGCCAAAAATCTTTGAATGCTTTGTTATGTTTATGCAGGAGTCCTCCCAGGTGCCATGCACTTTATGGGAGTTGCTACGGGCTGTGTCTTCCTCGAGCTTCACTGTTAACCTGAAGGCACCTGCCTTTTCCTGGAGCCATGGCAAACCTTGTAAAAACTGCCTTTACAAGTGTAGATTTGTTAGTACTTGGGTGGCATGCTGGCTCTTCAATACTACAGCTGCTGGTGTAGCTGCTAAGGAGTGAGTAAGGCTTTTTAATATCTCTTTTTGTAGGTAAGTATGAAGCTCTGTTAGGGAAAAGAGGATCTGCTTTGTAATTTCTACAGGCAAGCTGGAGTCTGTGAGGTTGTCTGTGGGGACAGCAAGACACAAGAAACAATGATTTTTACTAACAATGTGACTATTTCCTTGACAGATGTGAAAATGTTTACCCAAAAATTGACAGAAAAATTCTGGATTCTGCATTTATCTAAAAAGAGATTAGAAAGTTGGTTGAAGCTGCAACCCAGAGGACTTTTTGCATAAAGCAATGATGGAGGTAAACACATTAGGAATTTTCCTTCTCCTCTGAAAGCTGAGAGAAGCTGAATTTAATTAGTTTTAAGTCTTTACTACTGGGAAACTGCAAACAAAAGTGCTTTCTTAAATCAGGGATACAGAAGATCTAATTCAAGTCTTTGCTGGTAAGGAGGCTCATTTTATGAAGAACCAGACCTTTCAAGGTGTTATCCAAACAAGTTAAAATGCCATTTTAAGCAACACAATTTCTTGTAGCATCTGGAGCAACTCACATATATGGATGAGCACTGGCAAAGAATTGGTATAGCCTAACTATGAGCAGTACATCTTTGTCACAAAAATACCTAAGCCTATTGCCAGCCTAAATAATTCTGAACAAAAATTGTAACATGAATAGAAGGAAAACACAGGTCACTGTATGCACTGGCTTTTCCCAGGAGCCAGATGTGAAAGAAACAATTCAAGAGGAAAGCAGAGCACTCGTCACACACTTCGGCGATTGAGTGTGAAGGCATCCACTTGAACAAGTTTTCTAATTGCAGTAGAGTTCAGAAATGGCCCCTCAATAAAACAGATCATTAACTTGTTTGATGAGGAGGAACTGCAGCAGGTAAGAAAACAAAGTAGGTGTGAGGGGCGGGAAACAAATTGATGAAACTGGCTGTAAGCTGGGATATAATGAAATACAGATAAAAGGTAATTAGGTTTTGAAAACATGATTGTTTGCCACAGTTCATGACATCCTACAAACTGGCATTTCTATACAATTTGTGTATCTCAAATTGTTTTCATATGTTTTTCAGTGGCAACTACAAATCCACTCCATTGTCTCCTGCCCTGGCAGTCCCCAGACTAGCTGAGGACTAGAAGAAATCAAACTGTTATCCTTCAGGATACAAAAAACACCCCGGACCAACATCCTACACAAAAGTTTCCTTGTGAATTTAAATATGCAAAGCAATGCCAAGGCTTTGCTGTTTGATGTAAATTGATATCCTGATTCTGCTGTAAAGGAGTTTATAATAAAATTATTTGTAATAGTGAATATCATTAATTACTCAAGCCAAGTTAATTAAGTTATTCTGTGAACGGTATATACTGGGGGTGCCTGAGGGTGCTTTTGTTGAATTTGTTCTTTAATGTTAATGGTTACATAGCATAAAATTTAACTGTTAGATATGATTTTGTGCTATGATTGTTACTTGGAGGCTTTGGCTAATGAATCTTAAATTGATGAATTAAAATTCATTAAATATTGACACTGGGAATAAGATATGCCAGCTAAAAATCTCTGTCTGCTTATAATAGGGGTTCAGAAAGTTAATGGAGCCCTGCAGGTTATTTTCTGAGGTCTAGAAAAAACTGCCTGGCCCACTTGCTGAATGCTTCGGCAGAGACCAAGCAAAATATTTCTCTGTGCTTTTAGTAATCAGACTGACACTGGTTTACTCAGGTTTGGTAGAAGATGAAAAAAGAGGCAAATAATTTTTCTTACCTGAAAAAGGTGAATTACCTCATGAAATTACAAGATGAGCATTATACATAGAGACTGTGATAGTTCGTAAAATCTCCTATAGTCTACTGCACTCACCCTTCAGTGTAGGTATAATTATTTTCTGTGATATGCATTTAAACTGCCCAAATTTCCAGGACTTTGACAATTTGCATTAGATAAGCTTCTCTCCTGCTGAAGCAAGAGGCACTTTGAAGTCATTGAATATGTGTTGGTGAGTACAACCTTTGCCTTTATGTGCACTATTTAAGTTTAATACTTTCCATTGGACACACCTTTTTTCTTTCCTGACTACACAGTGTGAATTGAGGGCTGTGTTCGAATCCCTCGCTCCTCTCGGATTAACTTGCCACAGTCTAACTCCGTAGATAAGGTGGTGCCAGAGGTGGAGTTGGATGGATGGGTTTGCTTACACTGTAGTCCGTAAAAGAAACAAAAGGCCTTGCATGCAAGAAAAGAAAAATGGAGAAAATAAATAAATGAAAGAAGTAAAATTAAAAACAAACATGAGAATGAGACTCAAAAGTTATTTAAATCAAAAGAGATTCTATTTATGGAAACAGAAAAGTCATAGATTGCACTGAACTCATGCTTTGGATTAGCTTAGTGATAATATAAACTGTACAGCATTTTCCATCTAAACTTCTTATTTCACCAGAATAAAAATATAACAAACTGAGAGATATCAGAAAGGAACACTGGAATCACTGGTATTGTACTTTCTGTTAAATTACTTCTGGAAAAGAAGTATGATGTTGCCACAGTAACTCACTTAAAGATTTTCATTATTAAGAGACTGCCTATAATAAGCAACACATTGCTGTGAAACACTAGTACAGTTTCAGAAATGGTATATCTATACATGCATGTATATACCCCTGAATACTCTGTTATTCACCCAACATATTGCTTAGTAAATTAACACTCACTCATGATGTAAAGCTTTAGGTCTACTTTAATTATGACTTCAGGAATGCACTGCCTTTCCCAGACTCCTGAAGCATTTCCAGGATATTCTGCATCATATTAGCATTTATAATAAACTTTTTAGTTAGATGCAACTGTTCTTCAAAACATAGTTGAATGAAAGATCTCCCGAGACATGAGTGAAACATATCGATACATTCTTTAGGCATTTTGTGCTAAAACTGTTTCATAGGGTTAAAGTACTAATCATAAAGCTACAATATGTGCAAAATACATTCATCCTTTATCTCTGACTTATTCCAAAACAGGGACACTTTGATTAATATGGCCTGCAAAATAGCTCCACATGAGCTGCGTCTGTTGTTGACAGCCAGCGCCATTGCCTTTAATGAGGACTTGCTCAGGCACATGTGGAGATGTCTGCATGGTCAGGAGCTGCCCTGTCCTGCAGGATACTGTGAAAACTAAGTCCACTGACATTGACATTAGGTGTCATGGACAGAAAATAACACCAAGTGCCATTTGCAAAAATGAAGATAAATGGTAGGATTCAGTTCACTTATTTTCAGCTGTCTGAACACCAGTCATGCAGCCTTAGCTTACAGTGATCCCTTGCTGGCAGCAAGGAGATAAAGGTGATTTATCCTACCCAAAATCAGATGTTGTCCCCTCGAGGTCCTTAGCCCTGACTGCTTATTTTTACTCAAGTGTCAATCCCTCTCAAATCCCAGCACCACTGCTGTATGCAGTGTAAACTGCACCTCTGAGACTGAATTCAAAATGTTCTTCTCTTCTCATTCACCCCTGCTGTCTTCATTAAGGTTATTTTTCTCAACAGTAGTTTCTGGCCTTTATGTCATCAGCCTTGCAGAATTATACATAGGATGAAGGGGATGAAGTGCCCACAGAAAAGCTCCTGCCTTTCCAACATGAAAGTGCAAAGTGAACTCAAACAACTTGCTTAGAAGTAGATGCCTCATGTCCAGAGACCTAAAGTTAGGTGATATGAAACCACCCCTGGGTGATTGCCTCAGGGGCCAGTGATCCTGCAGTGCAATGTGACCCTTGTCCCTACAGTAAGTCCTGTTGAAGCGAACAGGATAAGAGCAGCCCGAGCAGTTGAGCCAAACAGGGCCATACCAGGGTCTAGGACATGGCAAGAACCAAGCCAGCACCAGGGAAGGCAGGCAGAGTAAGAGGGTTGGCACAGAACTTCACAAATGTGCTCCGAGTTGCTTCTCATGCCTTGTTTCTTTTACAGCAGCTGGTGGTTTGATAAGTGGATGTTTACACTCCATTTCAATGATTGATTCTATTTCACAAACTGCTGTAGTACTCAATGCATGATTTATATACAACATTTCCTTTGTTTTCCCTCTGCCCTTTTAAATTACTCACTATGCTTCAGTGGAGCTATAACCAAAATTTCTTTAGCTCCATAATCTTACTTCACTGTGGTACCCATCACCTTTCAGTAGGTGTCCCTGCTTTGAAGTGCATGCTTCAGCACAGTGTGTAGACCCCTGGCTGTGAAAAAAATGCCTTCTAGAGCAAGAGAAAAATTACACTTGGGGATTTGGAAGTACATTCCTGTTGCTACTCAAAGAGCTGATGATAATGCCATATATATATGCCATATATATATATCTCCAGTTGTATTTTGTTCCTCTCTAACATAATTTATACTTGAAGTCTTAAAGATCAAGCAGAAACTGTTTGAAAAATTAATTACTCTTGTTCTGCGCTGCCATACTAAACACCATTAATTGGACCGTGGGTGAGGTACTTCCCTGTACTTATTAATAAATTATTTGTCTTTAGTGCCAGAAACGCATGGTGAGAGTTCAGCAATACAAAATCTGCACTCCAGCAGAGACTTATAATGCATTTACCTCCACATCCACAAATGTCAGCCTCCCAGAAACATAAGTAAGCTGGAAATGGATGACTCACCTGCTCAATATCGCTGTTTTTCCTTGATTTATATATAAATTCACCAATGGCTACAAACACTGAAAGAACAAGCCCTGCAGCGAGCACTATGAAGATGCCTCCAATATTTTCCACCCCGAGAGCGCTGGCTTCTTTGCTGTCCTCCTCAGGGCAGCCGTTGCCTCGCCACCACTTTTCTTTCATCATGTGCAGCTTTCCCTCCTCCTGGAGCTGGAGGATGGCAATGGTGATCTTGTCTCTGTAAGGAGACCCTGCAAGGTGAGAGCGAGATCTGTCAGTGCTGGTTGCAGCAAAGTGAGGGCAGAGAGGGAGCAAGCTGCTGCTATCTGAAGCAAAAGTGATCCCTTATCACAAGACTCATTATCCCAGCTAGAAAATGTTGGTTTCTCTTTGGCTGGAAGGGGGAAGAGGACTATCTGTTGGTGTCTGCCCTGGGGACTGGAAAGCAGACGGCTCCTTTGGTGCAGTTATTTGTTTGAGAATTCCTTATAATTTCTAGGGTCTCCTACTGAGGTTTATTTAAGCCCTGGCAGCGGGTTTTCTTGCTAAGTAATTCCTCCATTTCATGTTTGAATACTGCTTTGAGCATCCTTTGAGACTTCCCGCTTTGCATCTATTCTATTTACTTCAACATCTGTTTATTTTTCCTACTGCATGTAAAATGAGTAGCTAAGAAAAGCCCACAGTCAGTCAGATACATTTTCTGCTCATTTATACCTGCATAAGCCCACTACTCCACTTCATCTACTTTACAGCTTGTAAGAACACAAGATGGCCCAGTCTTTTTTCCATGACTTGCAGCAATACAGGCACTGCAAGCTGAAAATAGCCACTATTTTCATGCTTTTTATTTCCAGGACAACAGCTATGGTCTTCAGGCTCAGCTGCATTAATGGGCCTACCCGGTATCTGGCAAACAGTGAGGTCATGTTGGACAGTTCAATCTGTCTAGGTTTGCCTCCTGTGCTCTGCTCTGGCTCTCCATCTTCCAAAATCTCTGCCACCTGTAAGTCCCTGCAGCGAGTTTGTGCTCTTGCAGAAGCACAAGTCTGTAGCCCTAAAGGCAGACAAAGGAGAGGCTTGCCCCTCACCCTGCTGCTGGAGCAGCACCCAGTTAAAGGAAATTACTACCAATTAGCTTTCCTCACGTTGTCAGAAGCTGAAGTCATCAACTACAATAGGAGCAATCTTGTTATTAATTATAAGAGACAAGTGGGAGTTGGTTTTGGCATTGTGAGAGAGACACAGTGGGGCAAGGATTTTATGAGAGGGTTACAAGAAAGGCTGTTTAGCTCTAAAGGCATATATGTGCTCCCAAGCCCTGCCATGTTTGGCTTCCTACAGTTGGAAGTGTTTAGTGCATGGGCTGAAACACAGTCAGTGTCACCAGTCCTTTGTCCATGTAGCTAACCACCATCCACCCTTTATTCTCCTTTAGCACATTAAGAAAATTATTTTCTTAAGCTGCAATTTCACCAAAAGTCACATGTTGCTGCAAATTAAAGCAGTTGCAGTTCTCAATACAATCAAGGTAAACAAAGTTTAAGGTAAAACGTGTGCCAGAATTTCAGTGATAGCATGGTGCACATAGATGTGGATACTTCAGAAAATCTCCCTAGACACCACTTTTGTGTCTTTATCCATCTAAATAGCCTTGAAAATGGCCTCACAGTTTCAGTTTTCTTTCTTGTATTGGCATGCAGGACACTATTAAAAATAATTGTACCATGAATACAAGTTCCCCTCTTGGCTTTCCATTTCTTTTAGCCCACAGCATTGTCTGAGGAGAATCAGTGTGAAAAACATTGCAGTTCTTCATTTGTTGTGCCAACACACAGCTATTTTTCAGTGTATCTTACTGCCAGCACTAGGACATGCTGTGACCACAGATGCCAAGAGACATGTTAGATTATACAAAGTCCATCTGGGAAGCCAGCAATCAGCAACCATTGCTTGAGGTAGCCAGCTTTGAAAGGAAATTATGCCTGCCGTAAGTATAGATGATTTCTGTGCATGATATTAAAGAACCAAAAATAAGCACCACAGAAAACAAAACAGAAACACCCTCAAAACTGTCTTTATACAGAGAAGTGAATTATTATCACTGAAAACAGCAATGCCTCTTAGAAGAAAGAGCAGAATAATTTCTACCTTAGGAGAGGTTTGTCGCCCTGATAGCTGGAGTCTGTTAGATTGTAGGACTCATCTATTTTCCCTTGTCTGAAAGGATACAGCTGTTAGGTAAAGTGAAGCGGCCTGAGTCACAACACAGGATTTGTGGGGATGTTCATTTTTTCTTGTGATGTTTATGTTGTCAGCAGGTTTATCACAATTCATCTTGAGGGTAAGAGGTACATCTATATTCCTACATGTGCTTTTAAAGTTTGTCAAGTGTGCCTGAAATGCTGGATTGGTGGTGTTTTATTGGTGAGCACTAAAACCACACACAATAATCCATCTCAACAGTTCTTTGAATATTCAGCATATCATTTATGGCCTCTGAGCTATTAACAACCTACCTCTTAGGGCAAGAAATGCATTTATTTACTTTCTTAGCAGTCTCCCAAGTAACTGGAAATAGCTTCAGCATTAGAATTACTAGCATCAGCACTGGCAGTGATACTGGAATTAATACCTGTCCTGACACCTCTAATAATGTTGCTTTCTTCAACTGCATTCCTCCCAGGTTACGTTTTGCACAGGTTTTGCCTAGAGGTGCTTTTGCTACAGCAGTACTTCCAGAGTGCAGTAAGTTCACCACCAACCATTGCTGCAGATTTTTCATTGGTAATGGTCTTTGCCAAGAATCTGATTAAAGCGCTCCTTTTTGCGACTCATCGGCTCCACAATAAGCATAAATGGAGATGTTTTGCTGATAGGCCTAAATGTCCTTTAACCTAACTCAGCACAAAAAAGTAAGAAGACAGACCTATCTGCAGTTTTTTACTTGTAGAAGTTGGTCTGATAAATGAAATAGTACATTATCAAGGTCCTTCTGAAAGGCCACACAACCCTCTGAGGTATCAGCCACTCCTCCCAGTTCTGTATCATCAGCAAACTCTACCCCCTCATCCAAGTAATTGATGAACAAATCGAACAACTCTGGGCCCAGTACAGAGCCCTGGGGGACACCATGAGTGACAGGTCTCCAAGTCGACACTGTACCATTGATCACAACCCTCTGGGATCTGCCACTCAGCCAGTTCTCAATCCATCCCACTGTCTGCTCATCCAACCCACACTTCTTAAGTTCACCTGTGAAGATCTCATGAGAGACAGTGTCAAAAGCCTTGCTGAAGTCAAGGTAGACAATATCCACTGCTATCCCTCCATCCATCCAGGTAGTTGTCTCATCATAGGAGGCAATCAGGTTGGTCAAACATGATTTGCCTTTAGTGAACCCATGCTGACTGCTCCTAATCACCTTCTTGTTGTCCATGTGGGTAGACATGACCGCTAGAATGAGGCACTCCATCACATTTCCAGGGATTGAGGTGAGGCTGACTGGGCAATAGTTCCCTGGGTCTTCCTTCCTGCCCTTTTAAAAGACTGGAGTGATATTTGCTATCTTTCAGTCCTCAGGCACTTCCCCTGATCTCCATGACTTTTCAAAGATGATTGTGAAAGGCCTAGCTATGACATCCGTCAGTTCTCTCAGTACTCAGCTTTCTCATCTTGTTTATGAAATCAATTTTTTAAAGATTTAAGATGTCTGATAGCACTGAATTATTCCACAGTTCTTGGAAATATCTGTTCCCCTGAATCTTGCTGGTTCTCCTTAAGAAAAAAAAAGGCACATTTATCATACAAGAAACATCTTATAAACATATTTCACAGCTGTATTTCCAATGGATGCACTCTCTCTGAAGCTTACCATCTGTTCCAATTATTTCTTCATTGTTCTTGGTTTAAAGTGTGGCAGCTTTATAACCGCAATGAAAGTCGTGCCATACATTTGTTTTTATTTGGGATTTTAGCTTTTTTATCCTTGTCCTCAGGGTAAGATGGCTGTTCTCATATAGCCAGTGGAAAAATATACTTAAAATATTATCTATATGACAATCTGTCTGAGGTAGTCTGTAACATAATCACAGTTCGAAGTGCAGTGGTGTTTCTCCTTTATTTATATCTGGTCTACCAAGCAACTGATGGACCAAATACTTCACCTGTTATATCTGTGTAAACTGATATTGCCTTGAATAATTCCCTTAAAAACAATAAAATTGCATAGCTATTAACTGCATAGCTATTAACTGAGCATGGCATGGTACCTGTATATGTGAGCAGTATGGAGAAGGATATTATACAGGAAAAAGATCTGGCTGCCCAGTGCCCATTATTCACAAGAACCCAGCACAAAAAAATGGCACTCTTTCTAATTCTCTACAATTAGAAAATCTTGAAAATGACACTGGGTATGCTAAAAAAGGTCTAGTTGAAAGAGTTCACAGAGACTGGGAGTCTTAAGACTCTGCTTAGCTCTAAACACAGAGATCCATGATGCAGATTCAGAACCTTGCAATTGCTTCTCACTGTTTTTATGGTTGCTCATGACTATTTTGAAGAGAGAGGTTTCTAAAAGACTAGATCATGATTCAAACTGCCTTCTCAGTTTCTGAAGAGGACATTGCTGGGTGTGCTACACAACACCTGTGCTGGAAAGCATCTTACCAATAGGGGTTCCCACGCCATAGCCTTTTGAATCGATGAGCCCCCCGATCTGGGTGAGATTGCAGTTTCTCTGAGTCACATACTCTATGCTGGTTGACTCCATCAGCAGTGCATAGTCCGTTGTAAGCACGCGCTGGATTCCCTCATCGTTGTTCTTCATCAGCGCTGTCTGCTGCCTGCTGCTCATGAATGCCCACATCTTCTCATATGTTGATATTTTGGATTTCTAAGGAGGGAAAATGAGGGCACAGAATCACACCAGCACCCAAATTACGCTGGTAAAATATACCTCAGCCTTTTGTTGCGAGCAATGCCAATAGCATACCTTGAATGAAAGAGAATGGGTAGCAGGGTTTTCCTCCCTGCAGCCTTTCTCTCTTACTGTGCTTTATGCTGAAGAATCTCTTTTTTCGCTTCCTTTGCAGTGCCAAGGACTTAGTTACTGGCAGGGATTGTGAAGTGTTTTGAAATTTTTTGGGCTAATCCTGGTATAGGGATTACAGCACATAACCCAGCTAAATTAATGCAGCAGTGCTTCTGCCTGTCAGGGCAAACACGCTACTCCAAAAGCCAGATGATAAATAAAGTACTGGCTCTTTAGTATTGATATCACTTGCCTAGAAGACACGTACTTCAAGGATAAATTTTGAGAAACAAACCCAAGATGGCTTCTAAGCAAACTTCTACTTTCTGCTTTCTTTTGCAATCAGACTTAAGGCCTTCATCGTTCTCCCACTGACGCTGAGGGAAAGATTGCCAGGAGGAGTGCGTATGTGTCCTGTGTCAACGCCCAGCTGCACAAGGAAGAGGGGTGGCAGAAGCTCCAGCCACCTCCATACTGCCTTGAACATCCCTTCCTCCCCACTTCTTTCCCAGTGCTGGAGGAGTCCCTGAGGGACCCAGGCACCCTGCAGAGAACAGCAATGCCAGTCCTCCCTTGTTCACACTTCTGCCTTTGTTGGAGGATATGAAAAGGAAAATTGAACCTGCTCAGGGATGTGCTGGAGCCCTGTGTCTGCTGCCCTCAAGATGTGCTACCTACAAACCAAAAAACCTTCAAGCGCTCACACAGTACTAACATGATTAAACCTGCCTCTACCTTGTATGCTCTTAAACAACACTGAGCACACAATGTCACTTTTGGATTAAATATCAAGGTAGACCTACAGGCAGCTGGACTACTAGAAACTGCCAACAGCAAAGCCAACCATTGCTGTTGCTTCAGCTTAGCATGAACCAGGCACACAGAAACTGACATTTTAATGTAAATATGAGTTGAAATATGCACTTAGGTTTCCCCAGTTCTGGGGCAGCAGTATATCCTCACTTCCTTCATGGGCCTTATCTTTGGTTTATAGCCACCACAGCTGATTTTAGGCTCACTGTGTGGAGGCCATATGTGCTTATTAAACACCAGTGTCTGGGGGATTCCTGTGAGAAGTTGATTTTCTGGTTCTTTGAGCTTTAATTTTTAAATGTAAATTCGATACCTGTAAATGTCACCTAAATTCCACCTATGTTTGGAAAGCCAAAGGATACCACTAGACTTTGAAAATGGTTAAGTGGCTTTCTACTAGTAGAAACCACTTTTACTGCTCAGTTGGGAATATTTTTTGAAATTGATGATAAGTTTATGCAGTAGATTGAATCTGATATTTGATTTACTGGAAGGATGTATTCCTTATTCAGACAAGTTTGAAAGAAAAATCTCAGCTTCTCAACTTGCCAACTCCCATTTTTTTCAGGATAGATCATATGCCAGATTTTGGCCTTTGAATCCTCATTGATTTCAGTGGAAACACGTCAGCATCAGAGGTAGGAATTGGCAAGAGTTGTAACATGAGATTAAGATCTACTATCACAGAGGGGCAAGAAAGCAGTTGAAGATTTATTGACATGTTGGAAACAGAGCAGGACAGCAGTCTGGAGAAATATGCGTGTCACAATTTATGGATGTGAAACATCTTTCCTTCAGCTGGACTTTTCCCAAATTTGCACATGCACACAGATGGTGAATGCTGCCTGAGATCCTTCTGGCTTCCCTGCCTAGAACCCCATCCCCTTGCTGGAGCACTCCTTAACAGTCCAGGCCTTGTTTTCTGGGTATTTACAGCTGGTATGGCCAGATCTATGATCTGTGTCCAGGAAGGAGGCTGACTTTGAGGTTCCTGCAAAGTCAGAACTCCATTTTTCCCCTCATATAATTTCAATTGTTTTTGTTTTTAGACTCACACACACACAGACTCCTGGTTAGAAGGCACAGTCACTGCAGAAACTTTCTTGAAAATACTGCCTCTTTGGCAATAGTTTTTTTCTGGGAACACTATTACAGCAGGAATACTAGTGCAAGACATTCAAAATTAGTGGAAAACCATAACTGTTAGTATATGCATTATAAACAAGACTAAATAAAAAGTGATGCAAGTTTGAATAAATGCAAATAGAGTTTTCAGAAAAGCAGTGGAAGTACCTTGTTTTTCTGTTATGGTTCCCAACCTGCATCCCATCCAGTAGGTACACTGTGTAATATCATCTTTCAGGAGCTTCCTGCTGCTACTTCTAAGCACAAAGTCCTAAACTAAAGCTCTTCAGAGTTTGCTTTGTGCTAGGATCTTTTTCTGCACTTGATGTCTTCAGAAATCCTTTAGCCATGTGTGTCTCTTACAGTCCTGAAAATCAAACTCATCTGGTCGTTGCATCTCATGTCCTACATGACAGGCACTCTCTTGTTCCTTTCTCCTCCATAGTGGGAACTCCCAGAGTGCCATGGTTTTGCTTTAAAAAAATGTTAGTCTGAAAAGGTGCTGTTTCGCTTGGCATTTCTTGATTTAAATACTGGGTGTAGCCCCTAGATAAATAAAATCTTGCAACACCCAAAGCACTTGAAATAATGACCCTTCCTTAGTGCAACCACACTCCTGCAGGACATTTATGTTGCTGTTGCACCTGGCTGTGTTGATTCCTCCTTTCCCTTTCCCTGACCCCATCACATTAGCATTCCCAGCTGGCAGGACTGTTTCTGCAGCACAGGCTGCCCATCATGAAAAACACCTTTCACCCCAAATCAGATCTTCCAGGCCCTGAATCATGGGGGCATGGCTGTCAGGGGGTATCCCTGGGCACTGGGGTGCTCCTAGAGTCTGCCACAGCAGGGAGCAGCCTGGGGGAAACTTTCCAGGCCAGGTCTGGGCTTCACAGCTTCCCAGAAAGAGTTATTTCAGGTGTCTCCTCTAGAACCATTCATGGCAAAGGTGTTTTTTCTTAAACTATACCGTCACGTATGTGCGGGGTGGGAATGGAAGTAACTGCTGCCCATGAGTACTTCTGCCTTCTCCTAATTCCCTGGTCTCCCACTGGCATACGTGAATATGTGCCTACTTGGCTCAAGAAGGATATGTGGTATTTTAGAGTCCAAGGGAGGTAAAGTCACGCCCACACATTCTTCCTTTTGCTTACATAAGTATTTATCGTATTTATTGTGCAGAGACTTACTCCATGATTTTTTTTTAAGTTTTGGACACCACAAAGAAATCCTAATCTTGTGAGGAACTTGAAGGGCTTTTGTAATAAAGACAACACATTTTATATAGCACTGTGTGTGTCTCACTGTGTGATAAATTGTATCTTTCATGCATCTTTCACTATGTCACCTTCACTCTGCCAGAGAATCCATCTCCATCCTGTACAAAAAACAGTGTCCTTTCACTCCTGTTTGTGTACAAGTGTATTTCAGGCACAAGTAAGCCAGCATATGTAGCATACAAATGCTTAATCACCTTGTCTGAAAACATTTTTAAAGGCTTACATTCTTTTAAGTGTATAAATTTTAGCCTCTGGGATTAATGGCACACAAAACCGCCCCCCCCAAAAAACAGTGTAAAACTAAAAACAGCTCCAGAAATTTGTTCTGAACTTCTCATGCTGAAATTATAAAGCTATTTCCTCTGAAAAGCCATGGAAGTAACAGGTTTTGAAGATTTGACACTAAATGTGACCTCAGAACAGCAACGACAGTGAGTGGGCAGTGAAGAGGTCTTGGATCATGGGAGTTTTTCAAGGATCTTCAGAAGGTGGCACAGGCTGCTTCCTACTGCCTGATATTCCTGATGAGGAAGTACCTTGCCTCACTCAATTTCCAGCAATATCTCCAGATGGGTTTCCCCATTCCCCATTTCCATGTTAATGGAAATGTCAGCTCATCATTTCAAGAACTGACTCTAACGAGGGTCTGGAAAACGCCATAGTTTGTGCATTTCTTTCAGCACAGAAACATTTCTATTCAGTCACAGGAGAGCCATTACAAGGGCAGTTCACCCTTGACAGCTCCATCAGGGCTAGCCTACCATCAGATCTACTACATGATTCAAACGTCCCTGATGAGCATTATTCATTTTGAGAAATGACCCAAATAGTTTTGCCATGATCCTTGTCTGTGTGTCTGGAAGCACTTTGCCTGGTGTGGAAGCTGAAGAGTTTGCAGTTAAAGCTTAGGCTAGAGCAGCAGGGGCTTAGGCTATCAGCACCAGGAGCTGAAGATGCTCACTCCTGTACACTTGTGTGGCATGAGTGTTATTTTGCCCCACATGCTGCTTCCCCATGGTATCTCAACCTCTTCAAAGGCATATTTGACTATCTATAAACTCAATGATACCAGTTCATTCACTGCTTCACTTTCCTGCTGAGACTACTGATGAAGCTGCTAATTAAATCTAATTGTCACAGGATTTTTGTGCGTATATCCTATATTTATAGCTCGTTGGCTTTTATGAGATTAACCCAATTTTATGTAAGTAATACTAATAGTTAAAAAAAATAATGCAGTTATCTACAAAGCAATCAGCCATAGAAAACTTTCTTTTACTTACATATGTGTTCATGTGTGTATGTGGCCTTTATATTAATAGCCTGTGTAATACTGACCATGGACCATTTTAAAAACAGGACAAGCAACCTTGCTTTTTCACTGCCTGCAGTATTTTTCTGGTGCAAATGTAAGCTTCAGAAGTGATCTTAACCAAGTGGCTGTAAGAAGCCAAGATCCCGCCCCGAGAAACAACCTGTAGTAGAATGTCCCTATGTCCATGCCCTGGTTCCCTTCATATTCTCCCTTCAAAGGCATGTGTTTGCCCCTCTCAGCAGTACAGCACCAGATTGTTTCTTCATATGTCTTGGGGGAAAATCTCGCATCTTTTACGTTAATATTGCTGAAGAATTCATTATGGATTTGGCCAAATTACCCTATTATGTTAATCCTCCCAAGTGTTGTGATTCCACCTCACCATTTATTGCTGGAGGGCCATGAGTCAGTCCAACCATACAGAGCTGGTTGATGCCATCTTACCTTGAAGAAGGTCATTGTAGATCCATCTCTAACAGCCCCATACTCTATCTTGGTTTGCTTTGCCAAATCATCTGCTGAATCAATGGGGGATTCCATCCTTTCCACGGTCAGGAAGGCAGCCAGGTTGGCAGTATAGGATGAGATTATGATTAAGGTGAAAAACCACCATATTCCTCCAACTATTCTGGTAGAAAGAGCTTTGGGCATCAGCTCTGATCCTGTCACAATATCATCAAAACAATCATATTAAAATGATGCTGAAAGATGCCTTTCCTGATACCACAGACTGGTTTTAGGCACAGAATGCTTTTATGAGCTGTAATATGATAAAATGATTTAGACAATAATCTCACAGATGCATAGCTAACATTTATAATGGTAAGACACTGTGAAGGGGATGTATGCCATGATACATGACAAATGGAACTATCCTTGGGTCTAAGCCCCATTACATCTCTGAGCTAATGCTCATTGTGATATATACCTCTTACATCCCCAGAAAGCTATACTAGTCTTTTGATCTGTTTCCTCAATCCCTTTCTGCCAGTATACTGTAATCAATTTTTTAACCAGAGATCTTTAGTAGAATGCTATTCTGCTTGCAAGCTACCTGGCAGAAATACTTTATGAGAGAAACCTTCCCTGTGCATCCTATTGATGTACCTAAGCAGAAACAGGACGATCAATGCTGTTCCAGTGAACTGATCGGCCTGTGTGAACCTGAGCTCAAAACCCAGAACAGGTCTTATTACGAACGTGTGGTTTACATTTGAAAATTCAGAGGGTGAATGGATGTCTCCTTTGGATCTACAGGGCAGTGCAAAGTTTTGGACAGTGTATTTAACACTCAGTATTTCTGAAGAGGTTTTAGCAGATCTGTCTGCATGTCACACTGACAAATATCAAAGTGGTCTGCCATTGTCAGAAAATGCCACAGAACAGCACGGGTGGGTGTTAATTGTGCTGAAATGGCTTCTAAACAGCTCAGACAAACTGTATTTAAGCCACACAGGCGCTTGTATTTCTAAGCACTCTGATGCAAGTTTTGTGCTGTTTTTTTCTAGAGGCTTCCCCACTGAACTTAGCTCATTATGTGGGATTTAAGGATATGGTTCAGCAAAGCACTTAGACAGCCACTTGCATACTTTTGGCTTTGAAGTTAAGCCTCTGCATAATTGTTTTGTTGATGAAGGATGGCCTTAAGAAAGTACTTAAGTGTCTATGAATGGAGATCTCAGCAAGTAAAGCTTTTGATGTGACAAACATATTTCTATTACTGGAAAAATGTGTTGACATATTATATCTCTCCAGCTATTTAATGATTTCTGTAAGAAATTTAAACAAATTGCAGAGAATATTTTCAAACTTTGAAGAAACTTTCAATGTGACTTTTGGGGTAAAGACCAAAAGGGTAACAACTTTCCAAACAACCAGTAAACAGATTTGACTTAGCTTTGTAAACATATAGACATGTCTCTTAAAGGTCAAAGCTAAGCATAGCCCAAGGGTTTGAAGAGGCTGACAGAATTACCAGACTGCTAGAGCAGATGCTCTGCCTGTGCAGCCCTGTGCAGCCCTGTGCAGCCCTGGTGCTGCACAGATTTCAAATTAAGCCAGCAGTCTAAAAGCAAAAACTCTCACTTGAAATTTTCGAGTCCAAAGGTAGCCATTTCAAGAGCTGTAGCTCTATCTGGATTTATGTTTGTGGTCTGTTATACGTTCTTGCTTTTCAGATTGGATTTTTTTTTTAGTACAATGAAACCTCTTCCTTTTTTGTATTGTGCTCAGGAAAAGTGAGTGTTCATTTCTAAGCTGGGGTTGATCTGCAAAAGCTGGCTTCTAGGAGTGCTGATTCAGGTCATCCTGATGGTATTATTTTTTTAAGCTTAGACAGCTATACAAATGTAATGTCTACACTTGGACCCTGATGTACATCCCAGTAAAGCATAATAGCCAGACACCTTGCAGATTTCTCAACTAGTAACCGTGAAATCTGCCAGCTCAGCCTTACGGTGGCACAAGAGAGCAGGAGGAGAAGCTCTGTGTGCTGAATTTGTGCGGTGAGATGCCAGACCTCCTGTGATTTCCTCTAGCAAAAAGTTGTTTGTGAAAAAGCAGCAGAATACATTCAGTTCAATTAAGCTCAAGACACTAGAGTCTATTAATTATGCAGTGAGTTACAGTTTTGCTTTTGTCAGGTGCTGATACTCCCAGCTGAGCCAAGCAGGCCCAGCATCTCTTTTGATCGCCCCCATGATTATTTCAATGATCACCTTTTCGAGGGCCTCAGTTCCAGCGAAAAGCATTAATATATGATCCATGCTCACCGACTGTGCCTTAATCACTCTCCTTAATGAGATAGTCCTGGTCTGACCCATCACTTGGATGAACTAGGGCTCTGATAGATAGCTTGCCTTTCTGAAAGTGATAGTTTCTCTGAATGGATTGGATGAAATGTGTCCTGTTTCGATGCTTTCAGAATATGCATAACACATCCGAGACTTCCAGGGGAAAAACAGGGGAAGTAACATCTAAATAAAAACGTTGCTAGCAAGACTCAGGGTCAGAGACAATACTTGCTGAAGTCTCTCTAGTGCCTTTTTATGGCAGACATGACAGCCAATCCTGATCCAGACTTTGCTCACGCTCTGTAGAAAAGAGAAAGTCTGATCATCACATTTTAAAATTTAATAACAAGTGGCTTCCAATCAAGCATAACAAGCAGCTGCTGCCAACAAGAAAGAGTGTAATGCTAGATGCAGAGTTTCACAACCATTCACATCATATTCAAACTCTTTCACATCAACGATGATGCACTTACAATCACACGCACCACAAGTTTGTACATGGAAACATTTGTGTTGCCTTACAAATGTTTTTTCTTTCTTTCTTTCTGTCTGTCTGTCTTTCTCTATTTCTTTCTTTTGTTTTGTTTTTAATCTTCTTGAAAGACAAGCAGAGTCTGGTTGGGGCTGACTGTCATGTACCCAAGGTAGTGGTAACGAGCAGACACTGCATCCCACAGTTTGCTGTGGATGATGGTAAACTCCAAAAAAGGCAGTACATAGAAACACAAAATCCTGGGGCACTTTCACACACAGGGCAATCACACACCTGTCTGATACTGTAAAACCTCAGCCTGTGCTTTACTGATAAATTGGAAGGAAAACAAAACAAAAAAGCAAAACAGAGCAGCTCTCCCTTCATCCAACACCCTTCAAAGTCATTTCTATGAGGAAGGTCTATATCCTGTCAATACATTAGTGCACCAATAAAAGCAAGTGCATCTTAGGTACATTACAAACTTTATTCTCAACCATATCTAGGAAAAAATCCTCCACATTTTTTTTACTGCTACTCATGTCTGCTAAAGAGGGAAGAAAAAACTGTACCTGGATAAACGCAGAGATGGTTCTATATTCCTTACTTAAATGTTTAGGGATTTAATACCAAGATACTGCTGGGCTTTCCTCTGGATTGCCTTTTTGGTTCTTGTCATGGGATGGGTTTGGTTTTTTTTCAGCTTTGATTGAGCTTGGAATGTTTGTCAGAATATGTTTTCACTCTTTTCAGTGGACCCCAGTTTTGGTGAATAGTGATTTAATTGGAAACCTTAGGACATACACACCATAAACAAATGTGTTTAGTACACATATCTGTTTGACTTCCCATATGGAGTAAGCTTCACTGCCCTTCCTTGTCAACTGAGTAAAATGTCAGCTGTTTCCAAAATCATCAGCAACAGGCACTTGTGACTGGGTTAAATTAATGCTTCTAGGGTTGGATGCATTTACAGAAGGATGGGACTCATACCTGCAGAAAAGCCATAAAAAAAAAGGTTTGGTTTTGGTTTAAACAAAGTGACAAGTGCCAACACACTTAACAACCCTTCCGAAGAAAGAGCATCTTTTTTTTTTGGCAGTTAAAACAGTTTTTCTAGGGTAGCTAAGGCTGTTACCGTTTCCGTCAGGATGGAGCCCAATACTTTCCTGTTGCCAAACCTCTTATACCAATAAACTCAACTTCAGCATGAAGCACTTCATATTCCTCTTGTGATTATTTTCCATTTCAGTTCCAGAAACTCCAGTTGGCCCTGTCTGCTTCCCTTTCTCTCAGATGCTTCCTCTCCTTTCTCCTGCTGCAGCCCTATTCTGGGTTTCACAGTTTCCCTCCTCTGCCTGCTCCTGGTTGCAGTGGCACGTCTTTTTCTTCCTTTCTTCTACTGCTTAGTTTCTGAGATCAGGTTTTACAGTATATGGTGTATTTACAGAGGGTGGAGTTTACCAGCACAGAAGCCCTTGAGCAGACTGTGGGACGTGTGCGATAACGAAGTGTAACCGGTGTACCTTGCTGCATGAGAGCTCCAACTCCAAACCAGAAACTATTTAGTAAAGTAAAATTGTTTTCCACCACATCTGAGTCTGGGTTGCACGGGTGGGGGTTATACCACTCATATGGTGTAAACCTGTGGCAGTTAACAGAAACAATCTGTAAACATCAAATAGAGTACACACAGTGGCAGCAAACCTGCTGAGCAATGTACAAAGTGAGGAGGTTAATGAAGGAAAAGAGAAGAAGAAAACCTCAGCTGAAAGGCTGTCCGCAGGATGTCTCGCAGCTGCCTCACGCAAGCTGTGGAGCAGCGTTGCAATGCCAGGAGCCGTCCCCACAGTCCGGATCTAGCACAGGGCTACTGCCTTACTCCTCCCGCTCTCGGGTTAGAGCCCTCAAGGGTGAGGCCGCACCGCTGACAGACAGACAGACATTTGCAGGGACGGGGGGACAACTGGATGTCACATAGCTTCTCCTTGGTAAAGCGTTTAGAAAAGAGTGGAGCAGTAGCAACCCTCTAAAGGCACCCATTGTTCGCTGCCTGCAGTCCAGGTGCTCAGTGCGGAATGTGCTCTCCCTGCGCCAGGCTGCCGTGGCAGGGGAAGGAAAGGCTGTATGAAGGCATCTGGGAGCAAGTGTGGTGCCTGAACGGGCCATGTTGTCGGCATTGCGGGGAGGGAATTACGCAGAGGGTTGCCTTTAAGGGAAGAACTCTGCTCTGTTCCTCGCGCACTGTCCTGCAAACCATGCCCCTTCTGCTCTGCACAGCACTTGGCAGGGTTACTTTAAGGACTTTATCCCCAAGGCACCTTGCCTGCTGTTGCTTCTCACTGCTGTGTGGCTTGCTGCATATTTTCTCATGAAGTTTATGAATCTAGCTTTAATTGTCAATGTCATGGCAATACATTTTAATTACTGTTTCAACAATATAATTATGTATTGAATTTATGCATGGTTGCAAGCAGAGTGCCTTGCTTAGCTGAAGTAATGAGCTCTGATAGCAACGAACCCACTAATTGAAACAGTATGTAGCTTAGGATGCCATTAGCTGCACAATATTATCATTACTAGTACGATAATATTAAAAATCGTGAAAAAAGACACAGTTTTCAGGTTCAAGATACAACAGTTCTGCATATACCAGTTAAAAGAAAAAGAATAACGAAGTTATGCATTTCAAAATTGCACTAGAATAATGGCAGCAACTGTTACCTAGTAACAAAACCATTCCCAACTCAGTTCATGCACACATGGGGAAACCCGTCCTTAACAAGAGACCCAGAATTAGGACCTGTAGGTTGTCTGAGCTGCAAACTACCATAAAGGTGAAGAGGTCCCGCGCTGAGTGTTCACCCACAGGGTAGTACGAGTGTTGATCCAGGACAGTAAGAAGATGTACAAATAACTCCGCCTGACCTGGCTGGGAAGTCTGGGGCTGGAGTTTTGCATCATTTCAGACAAAATACACCTTCAGTAGGTTGGACAAAATGTCTCCATCACCAAAAGAGTAAAACAGCAGTTGCTAGAAAGTGGCAATGCAATTCTGGCAGCAAAACTCTATCTGCCAGACTGGAAAGATTTTTATAGCACTGAGGATATATTTTAGTGTGGTACTAGAGTATCCATTTCTTTTTCACCTTGAAACAAAAACTAATTTTCTTCTTGTGTTTCTATTGCTGTGCTGAGCTCTAAGAAAGGGCTGGCTTACAATTCTGCTCTATTCCCCTGGTTTTCTCCCTCTTCAGACCTTCAACAGTAGCTGTGATGAGGTTTCTGATATAAGTGAGATGCTCAAGGTCACCTAAGCACCTCTTTTTACAGGCTTTGTGTGACATTATTCACCACTGGTTGTTACCTCAGCTACCTAGCTCTACCATCAACATCAACAGCACAGCTGACATGGCATTAGCAGTAAAGGGAAATTTTGGCAGAAAAAGCCTTGTTCATTCACTGCCATTATACTTAGGAAAAGAGCTTTGTCAGTCTGAAACCCTTCATTGTGATAAAAACTTCAATGTTTGAGTTTGAAAATTAATATAACAATGACAGGGTTACATAAGGCTCAAAGACAAATGGGAAATTATTCAGCTGCTGAAAAGTCTGAAGAAATAACAGGAATATTATCCCAGTCCATGAAAATTATTCGCAAGTATTTGTCTTCCATGAGCTGATGTCAAAACACTGATAACCATTTAATTTACTATGGCAGTGTTAAAAAGTGGATGGTTCTTGAGGTTCTTAAAATCAATCTAACCTGTATTTGCTGAAATACTTGGCAAATTTTACTGAAATCTTGACATATTTGGAGGCATGAACACGTATAGATATAGATTGAAAGAATGGCTTAGCTTCCTGTAGTAAATTAAAATTTGTCAAGTCTAAAGTAAATTAAGATGACATATGAACACAGTTTTGTGTACTTTAGCCTATATAGTTGTTATCTAATTAGGCACTGTTTTAAGCATCTGTTCAAAAAAAGCATTTATATCAGAAAAAAAAGACACTCAGAAAATTATGTTTTGCTGATCTAGAGGGCTCTTTTTCTCTTTTTATAAAATAGGTGGGTTATGAGAATGATATGCAAACTTGATATCTTTAACTTGTTCCAAGTTGGGTTTTGTGCTGTGTACTATGCATGTGTGTGGGTGTGTATCTTCAATGGCATGTAAGCCTTTTAAATAATTTTAGCCACATTTGACAAATAGGCAGAGGCCTTAAAGGTTATTATGCTCTTGCAAGTGTTGTGAAACATTGCAGTAGTAGCCGCACTAGGAGAGAAGCTGCAGGATGAGCTCACAACTGGTTATGTATCACTTAATCCGCATGGGAAAGATCACCTATAAATCCTTCAGCTGCAGGGAAAGCAAACACACAGACAAACAAACTTCAGTTGGCGTTCACAATCCACCGTGAGACACAAATCTGTAGGGAAATCAGGCTTCATTAGTTATGCTGCTCCTGGATCTACTGCTTTTTAGAAAGACTTAAGAAACAAAACACAACACAGCTACACAGGGTGAATGTATGGATATACCCAAAGGCTGCACTGTGATTTGGAGCAATATTTAACAGCCAAGAGAGAAAAGCAAACAGGCTTCACAGCTGATGATTTGTGAGCACTGTGTATTTCCCTTTGGTTTGTTTCTGGCCACACATCTAAGCGTGGGCAGCTCTGCATGCAGACAGAGGACCCTGATGCTTATTTATTCTTGCAGACTTGATGCTGTTATTTTAAAAAATAGAACTGCTGAGGGTAACTCAGGCTTTGTGATCCCTTCCACCCATTCTGAGATGAAGAGGACTGTAGTATGTTTTTAGTCTTGGCACATAACTGCAGAGAAGTCAATCTGTCACAGTCGAGCAGATTTAATATTAGTCATGAATGAGATCATAATTTGCATACAGTAAGAGTTATTATTTATGGTACAGTAAGGCACTGCTAGAGCTTGTGGGAAGTCATGACTAATTGTATACAGTCCCATAGCTGCCAGGGATGGATGAACCTAAGGCCAACACTAATTAGCTAACCCATGACCTCTCCTCCTCTATTTTCCTCCTCCCCCTTCACATTCTAGTCAATTTAAAGGAAAAAGTAAAACCCACAAATTTCTGTGCTTTGGTACTGGTATAGAAACATGCAAACAAGCGAAGTATTCACATAGGTTGTCCTCCTGGAGCAAGGGTTGTTCAGTGGACCACAGAAAAATGTTTGTCCAAGGCCAGTCACTCTCAGCAGAACTGCTCATGTGAGTAAAGGTTTTGCAGGGCTGTGTCATTTGATTAAAAGAAAACAGTGAATTGGAGAAAAAGCAGCAAGAGCTTCATTTGACCTGGCTAACACAGAAGTGAAAGTCAGGCAGAATTTGTTACATTATCAGAATCAGTAATTACAATTGCAATTTTATGATGTTTGAATAAGGTATGCGTATGTTTACATTGGAATATATACATTATTGTGACTTCTTCAAGTTGAATGCCACCATTTGCAATAAAAACCACAGCATTTCTATGTTACCTTTGTTGTGATGCGAACGTGTGGAATTCCAATGATACATCACCCCACTTCTAATATTTCATAGTATAAATGCTTTCTCAGTCTGTTTTCTCATGCACTTTTAAAATGTGGAATATGTTGTTGCTGTATATGCAAAACAACCCACAATAGAAGTGGGGAAAGGTTTAATTAGGGATTCTCAGTAAAAAGAACCAAAACTTGAACCTCCATGAAGCAATAGCAAAAATATCTATGTTTTAAATTATGAAGAGAAAAAAATTAAGGATAGTATGAGAACAAATGAAACAGAGTTAGAAATTAAATTCCAAGGCCATTATTTGAAGAAAAACACAATAACTACGCCAGTTCGGAGTCCGGGTTTATTGAGGAGTAGATAAAAAAGTATGCATCAGATGACCAATTTCCTCTAACAAAGTTCTAAGCTCATTTTTTCATATGCTTGGTTGGCTCTTGTACAAAGCCCTAGAGTAATTGACTTTCAAACTGTGGTCCACAGTCTCTGAGGCCATTGTAAGTTGTTTGTATTCGGTTTGTGAAACCATTTAAGCTGTCTAGAGTTTTTAAGGTGAAGTTCAGTGATAACAGTATAGAGTGCTCTGCTGACCCTCTGGAGATGTGACTGTGGTCTACTAGTTCAGAAACTTTGTGGTGCACCTGCCTCTGAGAACGTTATGAGCTTTGGCCTCATTTGGAGAAGTGATGTGTGCATGCTTATTTGTGGCTGGTTTTGAATAGGGACTTCACCAGGAGCCTGCCACTGACAGGCAGGGTGCACCTCAGGACAGTGCTGGGAGAGAGCCTTGGGTATACATCACCTTGCAAATTGCCCTCTCAGGTTCTCAGGCACATCATCTTGTATTTTCAAGGAGAAATTAGCAGGGCTAATTAACATCCTTCAGCAAAAATACATTCACATCCTCTTTCTTACCTTTTACATGTATGCACTGTTAGTGGAACAAAGAAGTGCTTACACACAAGTAATATGAACTGCTTTTCAACATGTAGTCTGCTGGGGTGTTGTGTACTGACAAAGAAAGGCTGAAACTTTTCATCAGATATTTATCATCGGTCAACCCTTAAGTTAAGTAAAATCTCATCACATTGCAATATGAAAAAGTGATAGCAGTGTTGATGTGAAAACACCAAAAGACCTTCTAGAGAGTTACATTTTAGGACTGGATAAAACACTTAGGATAGTATTATACAATATCTACTTCACAGAGGTCATGCAACACCTATGGGAGAAGAGGTAATTAATGTGGATACACCTAAAACTACACCTTTAACTTACCTTGCAATGACAAAGAGGACACAACTGACTCCAAGGCAGGCTAGGAGAACATACATCCAAATATCAGGAGAAAGAGGGTTTAAAAAGGAGAAAACACCAGGATTTGTCCCATTTGGCTTCCGGTACAAAATACTGATTCCCAGCGTCATGAAGGGCTTGGAAAAATCAATTACTTTCTCTCTTACATAGGTAATAGTGAGAGGAGCAACTGCCAGATCAGCTTTCTGAAAACAGAAATGAGAAAACACTCATTCTTTTTCATGTTCTGCAAACCATTACTGTTCCTTTCATTTTTTCCCCCAAGTGTTAAAAACTAAACCAAATTTGACTATAGATCTGAAGTGTGTGACAAAATTTAACCTTGATAGGGTATTATTTGGTGCTTGACACTCTGTCTTCTTTTTTTGCAGGCAGAGGGATGTTTGTGACTTTCATGGGAGTAGGAGAAAAATTACCAGAGACATGGGGCTCAGTCCTGTGCAGTGGGGCAGACTGCAAGCAAGGACTGCCAGAGCATCTGGGCGGGGACTATGTCCACAGTTCAGGGGCTGCCACATGGCAGAGGTGAGCTGAAAGCTCAGCATTTGCCATTGGAGTTTGTAGCCAGGGTGTGGGTAGGACCCATTGCCCCACTGCAGGTGAAGGTTCCCCCCAACACCCACAAACTATTGGTTCAGACATACTGATGTGACTTTCTACTCTGAGAAATGGCAATAAAGACAGACCAGAGGCTCAAAAAAATTAAGACTAAAGCAAACATTTCATTTGGGCTGGCTTCATATAAAATATCACAGGTGGAAGAGAATAAAGAGAGAAGGATTCAATCTTACATGATCTATGAGTTCTTTGACCATCCCATTCCACTCTCCTTTGTCATTCTGGGCTCCATATTTACCATCAGAAACTAATTTGACCTCATAGATGAAGCCTAAAATATTTGACAGCTCCTTTAGTAAGTCCAGGCAATAACCTTCAAATCTGTCGTTTCCATACAAGGGCTTGTCAGACTTCTTGTACATAACATAGGGATCTTCCTATAGAAAAAGACAGTAGACATTGAAATAGAAATTATGTTTGTCTCAGATTATATCAGTTCCTCTAAATTATGTGAGTATTTTATAAATGGATTGCAATAGATGGAAACAAGTAATTTACCGTGTCCATTGAAAGCTGTTTTAGGTGCATTAACAAATTGACTGAATCAATTAGTGATAAGCATAAGGGCCTTAATTTTCAGTGGAACAGACCAATCATAGCTCCCAGGAGCTTTAATTAAAGTAGTGCTTAGCAGCCTCAAAATCAGATCCAAGATCAGAACTCTACATCATCCCACCCTGAGGGACTGAAAGAGATGTTGAAGGAGAGTGAAGCCTAAATAATGGCAAAAGGAGAACCTAAAACTGGATATTCTGTGAGAAATAAATCTTTATTGAAAAGAAACTTCAAATATATAAAATAGCTGTGAGTCTAGCAGATATTCACCTGAGGGAATGGAGAACAGCATAGGTAGATTGAAAAGTAGCTTGCTGCTTTTCTTTTTAAAGGTTTTGGAATAGAAGACCAGGGCAAGAAGTTTTCTGAGGTTTAATGTGGCAAAAGACCTCCATCAATAGAAGAAGAATGTAGAGGGAGCCTTAGAGCTCTTTCCCTCCTCCTGCGGAATTAGGCAGAATAATTTGAAAAAGGGGCATTACTATCTGGAGAGAAAGCATGAGGCCGAAAAACTCGTGAATACCCAGTTGCTTATTTTAAATTTATCATAGTAATGACATACCCCAATCTGTCTATCCACTGTATATCTGTATCCGCTGCTACTTTCTTTCATTCCCCTTCATCTCATTTTCAGTAAAAAAAGGAGGATGTATCATCACTGACTACAAAGCTGTGTATTTTTGTGTATTAATTCTTCTGGGAAAAAAAGTATGCAGGGCTCGTTTCTGAAATATTGAAGTAAACTAAACAATTTTGGATGTGGAGGTTCCCGAGAGTCTTTCATTGACAGTGGGATATTTTTGAATCAATCTCATGAACAGATGAATGCGTATGTCAATTCTGAGTCTAAATCAAAAAATTTGCTTGAAAACAGGCTAGTTTAACAAAACATTGTTTAGTATGCTGGAAAACAGCCATGGAGTGTAGGGCGGAGGTGGCAAAGGCGGTTGCAGAGAGCCCTGCACCCCACCATCAGCAATGCCAGCACCCTACAGTGTGGCGGACGGCATCACCTCCCCCCAGCGAGACTCACCAAAATTGTGGTGACGATAAGTGTCCGGTTAGCCAAGGAATCGGTGATGTTGGTCGATCGGTCCTTGTTGTTGTCTGTCATGTTAAGGCCACTGTATGAGTTCCAAACCCCGATCTGCACAGAAGAGAGCAGGTAAGTGGCTGCCTGGCCACAGCAAGCTGAAACATTTCCCTAAAACCTCACCGCCTCAGCAGAGTGCACTGGCTCTAGTCACCACAGAAAGAGACACCAGCAGTACAAAATGCTAGAGAAGGGAAATGGCTGTAGATCTGAATAAGGCAGAAACATCAAATGGCCGATCTGGAAAACACAGGGAACATACCACCCTTTCAAAAGCAGGTGGAAATGAATATGCTGTAAGACTATAAGGTATGTCAATACAATGGTGTAGTAGCCAATTTGCTACAAAAGTGGAACATGTTGACTTTGTCTCCTCTAAAAAATGTCAAATGTCTATTTTTCTGATTTTAAAAAGAAATTTTGTAAATGGTAGAGCTGAAACATATGGCAAGACCTCTCTCTTCTGATACAACAGATTAAAAGCTTGAATAAATACATTGAAGCAGATTGATGGATTCACTGGCCTTTTGCTTCCACTATGCCTTCAGCAGGTTTAGCAAAGATTATTCTGTCACTTCTTGACTACTATATATGACAGAGCTAGCAAGGTGATACCATTTCACCTGCTGATCAGTATTTGCTCAGTAAATATAAGTGGCCAAAGGCAAATTCCTTTCTAGCCCCAGAGACAATGAAGAATTTCAGTATTTAACGCCCAATCCAAACCTCAAAGGAAGGATCTTTGTGATTTCACTGGATTTGGATCTAGACCTTGTGAGGCCAGAAATTTTAACCTTGTTGATTTATTCAGACAAATATTTACTTAATGTAAACATGGTCTGAAAATATCTTCAGGGGCTTTTTTGCCTTTGGATTTACTTGCACAGCATGACTGAGGACCAATGTGAGAAAACTCCAGGCAAGGGGCTGGCTCAGGCAATTTGATTTGTATTGGATGTTTGTGGAGAGCACCAGAGGGGTGGTTTGGGGGGACTGACATCGGTCATCCACAGAGCCATCCGCATTGTCAGCATGTTTCAGCTCTACCCAGGAGGGATCCGCTTTCAGATCCTCCCTGCTGGGATTGCCAGCGAAGCTGCCAAGTAAGTCTAAGACAAAACCTGCCGACTTCTCCTGTGTGCAGAAGGTCTCTATCTGTCATCAGATGCTGAGTCATTTCAGAACCAGGCTGAACTCTTTTTCTTTGGTTGTTAACTCAGCCAGAGTTGGTATTGCCTTTGCCAAACCCAGCAGATTAATTTGTGCCTGCTGAGTGTGGATTCGGGTAATAACTGTATAATTCCAAAAAAACTTCAGGTTTGTGTCCCTGGGTGCCATTGCTTTCACCTTTCACAAACTTTTTTTCTAAAGTATGCTTAACGGGCATAGTCATGCCCTTTTTTGACACCTTTTTTCCAAGTATTTATCAGTCATTCCCTTTGTTTCCAAAACTAGATCAGGTTGGAAAACTGATCTGGAAAGTACACACAAAATAAAATGTTGGATATTATGACAGCCTGTGCCAGGAATATAGTAAATAATCAATGTCCTTGAATTTGCACCAAGGTGACTGAGTTAATCAAAAAGCCGTTCTGCTCATTGTTACTGACTTGATATGCTTTTATCAGCTGGCAGCAGGGAGGAGGAGAACAACCATGAAGAACATGGAGCGACACAGTCACAGCGCATACAAAATACACCAGGAGACCACTTTACATCTGGATAAAAGAATGACACCGCAGGTCAACCTTGGTTAGAGCAATGGAGGAGATCAGAGGGGCACTGGAAGAATGAGGCCGAGGTAGTACATCACTATGGTGAATCTGGGGGATTTATTGCAGTTTAGTGACAAGTTTGAGAGGTGTCATATGCCCTTCTCAGCAAGCCTGTGCTCTGAACCAATTGTAATTTAATTTAAATCAATTCAGTGTAGTACGAAATGCCTAGAGTCAAAAGCGAGATTCGTTCAATAGCGTTCTGAATGTCAGGTAGGGTGATCTATTCACCAGTAATGAGGGAAATAAGGGCCTGTGTGCCTTAGCCTGATTCACTGAAGATTAAAATAAGGTTATTAAGTATGTGCTGTATGAGAACATAAGGAGTGCTGCAGGATGTTTTGCACTGGTTTACTCTGTAGCATTAAAATCCCTTCCAAAACAACACAAAACTGAAACTTTTTAACTGTGTCTGTGAGCAGTGGGAAATAATAAGATCTGTGTGAAATACATGAAAAATATAATTCTCAGTGTTACAAAAAATTTTTATCTTGTGACTCCAGAGTGCTTTAAACACGGAGAATGCAGCTGTTAACTTCTCCTTACCCAATGGCAGCTGTGAGTTGTACCTCCAGTGGGGAGCAGTGCACAGAGCTGGTCTCCGACTCCTACTTTGGTGTCTTTTCCGCCAAAGTAGGCAGAGGCACCTCATGTTAAAAGAGGGCTGAGATTCCTGGAGTAATTTAAATCTTTTATAAACAAGCTTAGTTCCAATTTTCATATGTTAGTGAGTGACAGCACCCACTTAATCATCTATATTATTTTCTGTAAGGAGCTAATAACACAGTCATCAAAATTTTGAGTCAACAGTGCTCAAACACTGCACAGTATGCATTCTGTGGGAGGCAAAAAAAGCCCCAACCCTGCACATTAAAGCAGTCCTTGCTGCTGATGCTAATACACATTTGAAATGGTGCAAATTTGCCATTCACAGTGATTCTTAGGTGAATCAGGAAGGATAACAGCTGAGAAAAGGACTGCTTTTGTTACAGCCAGGAGCCTCTACTCAAAGAGGGGAAAGGCACAGCTTCCAGGAAATTAAATACTAATTAAAAAAAAGACTTTGGTGAAAAAGCTGAATCCTGCCAAGATCTTTTTACTATTTGGAATTAGCAGTGTCTCAAGTTGGGATGAAAATTATTGTACCAGAAAAATTCACATTCTCAGACAGAATGTTGTCTCTAAACTGCAATATGAGAGTCACTGTCAAAACCCAAAGGATGAGTCTGAAGACCCAGCCCAAAGGTTTTTTGCATCACCTGTCTGTGTACAAACCTTCTTCCACACTTTATATAAATGATTAGTAATCTCGCCAGCAGCCTTTGTACAGAGAAAAATAAACAAGAGTGCTTCATTAAAAATGAAAAGAGAACCGGTCTGGAGAGCTGTGTGGGAGCAATTACATTTAAAGTCTCAATTAACCCATCAGCAATTATCATTTGCAGTCAAGCCAGTGTACACAGAGCAAGGGACAATACTGTCTCCAGTTGACATGACCTGTGTTAGGGATTTTTGGACACACACAGCAAGCACCTTCTAGGCCGTGGTGGAGTTAGCCCTGTGATGCCCATTGGGATCCCATGTTTGCTGGCTGAGGTCTCGGGCAAGGCCATCGTGCCTCAGGGCCCCCCAACTCCCCCTCAGTCTCCAGCATGGGCCCCGGCTGGCAATGGCAGTGTTTGGATGCCAGCAGCGCCATCCGGTTAGCGTGAAACACAGACAAAAGCGTCCCTGGCTTTGGCCTTCTTCCTACGGTTGCTGCAAGTCAAGGAGCTCTCCCTGCCTTACACCTCTGCATCTTCAGGGGAACTTATAAGTACTAAAGTAAGGAAAACAGGATCTTTTCACATGGAGGTTGTTTTTTTTTACAGAGGCGTGCTTCCCCAAGTGTCATGAAGAAACGTGAATTTTATTTGTCTTTTGTTTGAATGCAGAAACAGTTTCTAAAATTAGATCATGCAGAACTTTCTCTTTTCAAACAAAGATGCTACAGCTCACTTAGTCCCCTGTAGCCTTACCATTTTAGCACAATATATGATAAGTAGTTAGAGATGTGAGGGAAAAAGAACTGATCTAATCTCAAAAAAAAAAAGAAGAATTTTTAAGATCTCAACTCTTGTTGAGGTTATTAGTCAAGCACCTTATTTCCTCTCTCCCTCATGTCACATTTACTACAAGCAGTACGTGTAAGAAATGTCTAGGTTTTACCTATACATATGAATATATCACATCAAGTTACAGTGGCAAGAACTGAAGATAATGCGACCTTAAAATAATTATTTCCATTCAGATAATTACTGTCAGTTCCAAATTCCTATCCCACACCTTGAAATGTGAGGTACGCATTGTAAAATAATATAACAATCTTAGTAGCTTTGTTTTAATTTTGACTTAAATAATCTTGAGAATAGTGGATTTTACCCCAACCACAGGAGATTCAAGCTGAGGAGAATGGACTTTCCTAGGTCCCCAACAAATTACCTTTTTGTTACTGTTTTACAAAAGATCTGGTTACCTTTTCTGTTCCGTCCTCCTTGAGGCTAATAATGTCCAAATCAAAATCCTTCCGTAAGCCATCAGTTTTGTTGAAGATTATGCGCCCTGTCAGGCCATCCCACCGTGCCTGTGTGAACACAAAAACACATTTCCCTGTAATGATCAGCAGGAACTACTCTGAAGCCATAAGAAATATTCCATTTAACATTAACTGTAGCATTGAATCACTCCCATATAGTTTTCGAACATACGTGGCTTTGTAATTCGATACTTCAACTTTTTGATCTAGTTTCTCTTCAATATGTTTTCTGTTTTACAATCAAGCACAAGATTTTGACAGTTTATATATATTGATTTACATATGTCTGGTACTGTATATAAAAAGGTATACTGAAGAGAGAGAAATAGAGAATCAAATACCTATTACACGTGCCTGAAGAGAGGGTGGTTTTGCATTGCATAAGAATTCACTAAGAAATTTAAAAAGGAGTCTGCTTTGTCCAAGCTTTGGGTCTGAACCTTCATGTATGACAGTTTAAATCTAGCAGACTCGCTGGAATGATTCTCTTTACCCCAGCCCAGGACCTTTTCAGTTCCCCATGACGAATGGGTAAAAAATGGCAATGGGTGCTGAATGGGAGGCCCCAGAAGGTCTTTAATGAAGGAAGGCAGCTAGCCATCCCAAATCAGCAAAGCTTTCTTAACACTTCAGTTGTGCATTTCCTAGTCTCATGTCATAGATACTGCCTCTGCTACTCAGGCCCCAGAAATCCAGATTTTTCACAAAGAGCTAAATGAAAGAAGGGCTTTTGTCATTCTTGATTTCTTGAACAGGTTGTGGTTAAATGTCTCCCACCAGCACTGGACTCCTAATGTCCTGGACTCAACTGAATTGTTTCACTAATCCCTGCTCACTTTGCATCCCCGAGGAAGAAGACACAAGTGCCCAATTAAGAAAAGGAGGTGTATCATTCCTAATAGGAACGCTGCCACGGCCTGTGCTCACAGGTGTAGATGGCACGATGGTGATGGTTCTAAAAGCAGGCTTTCAGGAATAATTCAGCCAGTCACAGAGGCCTAATAACAACTTTGTAGTGTAAGGGACATGCAAGTCTTACATATGTTTGAAGTACAGCATACAAGTCACATATGATCAGTTTTGGTCTAAGCAGCATTTTACTGTTCTATCATAATTAAATGAAATCACATTTTCCTTGTTTTATACATTAGCATCAGGAGTAAGTTAAAGTGGTAGACTTTGCACATCAGTCTGTATAGCCATGATGTGTGCTGGGGAACACTTCTTCAGTGCAGCAGGATCAATGTCCAGAACTGACTTTTTCTTCAATTTAAGTTTTCTGATTCTTGTAAACTTCCCAGTAAACTCACTTTGTTTTAAATGAGACCTATCTGTCTCTCATATAGCCCCCATTTTGCCCCCAAAGCTGAAGTTTCTCCATAAAAGAAAATATTTGATGGATGTTGAACTGCAGGTAATATTTATAATCTATTTTTGAGAACTGTCACATTGGATTAACTTCTTCAAAGATACAAGAAAAGCTGATGATAAATGATGGCATAGTTTCTTCACGTGTGTCAGCCATATAATTCCTAAATTACAAGCTTTTCTACTGTTATTTGTTTAATTTAATTTGTTGTAGATGGCTGACATAAGGAAGGCTGTATTAAAATCAGCAGACTTACAGAATGGTGTCTCCCCTTACTGTCAAATCTGAATTCTAGCCCAGCATCTGCAGAATTTAATCTCAGATGCTGGGATGTTTTCATCACATGTCTCAGACAAATCCAGTGCATCTAAAATTTTGTGGAAATATAGCACGATTTTGAAGAATGCTTAAGTAAAATAAGAAGGGAAAAGCACAAATGCAATAAAATTGCTATGAGGCTTTCCATTCTAATGATGCAGGAACACAGGAAAATCTCAGCTGTAAACAGTGAAATACTTACAGTTTTGTATGCTGATATAATTAAGATAGCAGGAGGGGACACATATGAATGAATTCCATTATATAATGTCTCATTTCCAGTCTGTCTTTTTACTGCTCTGACCTGACCCCCATCTCTTATTCATAAAGATGGAACATTTTTTAAAATATGATCTTTAGAGATCAATTCCTCCTCAGAGGGCAATTTGCTTCTGTGAAATACTCGTATTTATTGATTACATATCAGATGCTCACCTTCTCTGCTATCATGATATGATCTTGAATAAAGGAACCAATACGTTATTTTTGGAAATGGTATCAGGAGCCTACATCTCAATTCTTGTAAAAAAAGATATATATGGTGAAATGCTAGCTCACTTTTGAAAATATGCATTGGTGCTTCTACGCCCACACTAAAAAAAATGGAAGGAAAATATGTTACAAGCATAGGTGTATGCTTAAATTTCAAGGTGACAGAGAAGTGCATATAGCCTTTGTCTAACTTAAGTCCCACTTAGACCATCAAATAACGATCCAAATGTGACTTAAATTATAAACAGGAGTCAAGGACTAATTCTCAAAAGTGTTAAAATTAATTGTTAAGGGGTTTTTGAGACTCTAATTGTAAGGCACACACTTCAAATACCATTTGAATTCTAAGTTTAATTTCTGATTTTTACTGTAATTACTTTATTTATTCTAAAGAAAAATTAAGCGTTTGGATTTGAGTCCAATGGGAATAAAATTTTTGACTTCATGACAGTTGTGACACCTGTGTGTGCAGCACATTTAGATGGGCAGGCAATGTTCCTTTTCTGATCAGAAACACAGCTTTTCCTTAAGAAACAAAGGGAAGGACATGCTAGGAACCTATGGTCCATCCTAGGCCTTCTGAAGTCCATGGTAAAACTTCCAAGCTTTTAATATGATTTGAGTCCTAAAGCACAACTGCCTGCTGCATGCAAAGACAGTGAAATGTATATGCTACCATTTCTAGATGCCCGCCAGGTAAATCAAGGTTGCAAGTGCCTACTGGGTGATGTGTTCAGGCAAACAGAATAGGCAGAAGTTGAACAGTTCTCAAATGCAATTAGTGAACAGGAATGAAGCAGAACTTTCTGAATAGTCAGAAACCACACAACTGTTTAACACAGCAACAAGATTTCATGCTTTCATATGCGAGACTTATGGCAATTTTAATGTTTCTAGTGACACTCTGTGTTAAATGTTACAGGATATAATAAAAGTTGAATCAGAACCTAATCATGTAATTCATCAAAAGAAATTGCTTTTTTAGCACTCTGTCCTTGCTTTAATATTAGAGGAACTAAGGGCACAATTTGAAACTCTTAGGGAGAACATGTATTTTGCATTTTGTTCGTATAATTTTGAGTAGAGCTTGAAGCTTAATTAAAAAATGTGATTTTCAGTGGCTTCTGTTTGTAATGTCCTTTGGTTGGCTTAGTTCTCATTTATGTAAGGTTGCAGGCTGCCTCTGACCACAGAACCATGAGGAAATGCTGTTCTTTTGGGAGAATGGTTTGCAGCAGTAGGGCAATGCAGTGTTCGTCTAAGGTTCAAAGTAAGGTCTCACATTCTTCAATACCGTGTTTTATCAGATAATTATTATTTCTATTTCTAAGTTGTAAACATTTGATGACTTTCTCCTCTTTATTAAACAAAATGGGGAATTAACCCAGTATGTTGGTTTCAACTGGTAGTTGAGAAGAAAACCATACAGGACTAGCAGCCACTTAGACCCTTTCTTACTAAGCACTGAGAAGGTAGTAGATAGAACAGATTGCAAATAAATCTTCAGTCATCTCTGAAGGTTGTCAGATACCTGACATGCCAAAAATATCCAAAGTAACCTAATTAAAATTGTGAAACTTGCTATTTTTACTAGAAAATAAAATCTGGGGTTAAATATTCAAATTACGATATTGATTTCCACATGAATATATTGATGGAAAACTGGAAAATGAAGCTGACTCAGCTTCTAAGAGCAAACACTTCAGAAGCTTACTATCAATTCACTCCACCATCATAGGGCCTTTATATCAATTTCCACTTCATTGTCTTGAATGAATTACTACAGCAGTCTTAGTTTCAGCCAAAGCCAATCAACAGTTCATTCACAGAATCAATTATTTCAGCTGCTACCAAACCGGCTAGGGTAAAATAACAGGTGCATTTTATATTCTTTTTCTGTTCTCTCTACTAAACCTCACTTGTATTTCCAGATTTCTATTAGCAAGATATATCTAGATCAAGAAATCATAATGCACTTTATATATAATGCACTGACTGAGTAAATACTCAGCTTTATAATATAGCCTCAATGGGATATAGCCAATTTTGTAGATACTGTAATGCACTACTGCGCACAGAAGTGTCAATCTTCCTCAGACAAATTGATTACATTTTTATTATGTATTTGTTTTTTCTTACTCAATATAAGTTTATCCAAATGTTTTAGTTAACTATTTATATGCCTATGGTGTATGAGTCCAATTTCTCAGTGACTGATACTGGATAGTTGTGTTTCAGATTAGACAACTTTAAATTTTTCAAGCTCCTTTTTGAAGTCTTCAAAGTGCCCCAGCAATACAAAAATGCAAAGGCATAATCTTATTTTAACTTTTTAAACTATTATGTTTAATAATGTTTCATAATGTGCAGATATTTCTGCTCTTCTATTAATATTATACTTATTCCAATAACCTGTGAAATAAAAGTTTTTCTGAACCTGCTTTTTAGACCTCCACTTATCAATCAATCAACTCTTTAGAGTTCCAAACCTAAGTTTTAACTTTTTCTTGTTCCCACTGCACAAAAAACAAGACCCCCCATTTTAAATGCATGTCCAGAGTTAATGTTAGAGGAAAACATCTATGACACAAATATGCACCCACAAATGCAAATAAAACTGTGACTGCATTACTTAAAAAATATGTGTACGCTTTGAATCTGATTTAAATAAGGAGAAACTGTCACAACTCTTAAAAAAAATGTAAAATATTTAGATAAAAGGAGTTGATAAAACTTCTGAGTGAAAAGCATGGTGTTGTGGCAGAAAATGAACTGTTCCCTTGTACAGCTCCAAACCCCTGCACGATACCAGGTTCAAAGCCTGACCTTGTGCAAGGTATTCAGCATCTGCCACAGAAGCCTAAATTATTGTTTAATATGAAGGCTTCATAAATTTAGGAATAAACAACATCTTAAGACTATTCTTGGATATGAGTACAATGCTAAATGACAGTATTCTTCATTCAAAAGCCTTACAAATGCATCTGGGCACACAAAAAAAAACTACTGCAATTGACTTGAGAAATTCCCAAAGTAGACAACGAGCCTTAATTAGTTATTTATTTTGTAAAATGTTCTCTGCATTTTTTATTTCTCTCTCTCATTTTTTTATTTCTCTTGCTGTTTATGTGTAACTTGAACATTTTGAACCCTTATCCTAAAGGCATGCAATCAGCAGTTTTTCTACAGATTTAATGGGATCTTGGAACAGAAATTGTTTAGCTGGACTCTTCAGTATGGGAGAATTGCATTCAGATGCTTGAGTGAAGTCTAACAGAAGATAAGGATATTTTCATGTCTACTTACTTTTGTCAATGGTAGTATCAAACATGGACCTTTTTTTTCATGATGGCTATATTGACCAAGTATATTTGCATTTTTAATTCTTGGTGTTATAAAATGTTTATTTATTATCAGAAATTAATAAGATACCATTCAGAGGCACTTTGACAGGCTTGAGAGGTGAGCCTGTACAAATCGCATGAAGTTCAACAAGGCCAAGTGCAAAGTCCTGCACCTGGGTTGGGGCAAACCCATGCACAAATACAGCCTGTATTGTACAACCCACTTCTCCTGGGTGAAGAATGGATTGAGAACAGCCCTGAGGAGAAGGACTTGGGTGTGTTGGTTGATGCAAAGCTCAACATGAGTCAGCAATGTGTGATTGCAGCCCAAAAGCCAACAGTGTATTGGGCTATATCAAAAAAAGTGTGACCAGAAGGTCAAGTGAGGTGATTCTCTCCCTCTACTCCACTCTTGTGAGGATTCACCTGGAGTACTGAGTCCAATTCTGTAGTCCCCAACACAAAAAGGACAAGGAAGTGTTGGAGCGAGTTCAGAGGAGGACCACAAGGATGATCAGGGGGCTGGAGCACCTCTCCTATGAAGACAGGCTAAGAGAGTTGGGCTTGTTCAGCCTGGAGAAGAGAAGGTTCTGGGGAGACCTTATAGCAGCCTTCCAGTACCTGAAAGGGGCCTACAGGAAAGCTGGAGAAGGACTTTTATCAAAGGAGTGTAGTGAAAGGACAAGGGGGGATGTTTTTAAGCTGAAAGAGGGTAGTTTGAGACTAGATATTAAGAGGAAATTCTTTCCTGTGAGGGTGGTGAGACACTGGCACAGGTTGCCCAGAGAAGCTGTGGCTGCCCCTCCCTGGCAGTGTTCAAGGCCAGGTTGGATGAGGGTTGGAACAACCTGGTGTAGTAGGAGGTGTCCCTGCCCATGGCAGAGGGGTTGGAACTAGGTGATCTTTAAGTTCCCTTCCAACCCAAACCATTCTGTGATTCTATGAAAATTGAACATCAGGTATTGATTTAATGTATATTTGCAATTAACCACAGTTATGAAGTAAAAGGTTAAAAAAAAGGCTTACACCACCATGATGCCATTGCTTTTCTTTTGTTTTATAATGATGAATGAAACATTAGAAAAAAATTATTGGCAATCATCTGACCTGGATTTCAGGAAGCATTAGAATTCAACTCCCCAAATTACATTTGCTCATTCACCATTGCATATTGGCAGAAACATGCTAATATCATAGGTTTTTTGGATCCATATATCCTCTAAAATGAATGCAGTATGTGTTTGGACTGAGATTAGGAAATTCATTCTGCTTTTGTGCTGGTCTACCAAAATAAGCAACTTGAAAGGAAACCGGTCTTGTTCTGAAGAGATACTTTACATCATAATTTCTCTTAGTCACTATCTCACTAGAATATTTTACTTCAGCTAAACATTAACAGCCTAGAGTGAATAACAGCAAAGCAATCTCCACTAAGTGCTACTGTCTCCACTGCAGATATGGCATCCTTCAACTTTCAAGAAACGGTCACAGATGAATACGTATGGGGAACTCAAATGGCATATCAGGTGTACCAGAGCGACAGACTTGTTCTGTTTAGTCAGCATTACCTGCTTATAAAGAAGGTGAACACCTACTTTAGTTTTGAACTGATAATCCAAAATTTCTGATGGTGCTAACTGACATCCAGATGCAAAGGTGGGCGATGATATCTCCTCCATTGGGTCTTATTAACAGAGCAGAACTCTGATTGCTACTGAATTATTGACAATGTTGAAAGCACATATACAGAGGACATCGATTGTGTTGCTTGTTGGCAAAGGACAAGACAGCGGGAGAGTTCTTTTCCTCATGTTTTTGTTTTGTTTTGTTTTGTTTTCCACTCCAAACATTTGCTTCTTGACTACAAAACCAGATCTCTGAAAAATTTATAAAACATAGGCATACCTAAACCTACTGTGGCCACACACTCAGAATACCACAGACTACTTTTCTACAACAAAATCTTCCAGCATGTAAATAACAATACCACTGTATACTCATCAAAATGGTAATGACCAAGGAAAAGTTCACTTTAATTTTCCTTTGTTTTTTTCTCATTTGGAAGAGAAAGTTCCTGCTTTATTAGAATTGCAGAGACAGTTGATAGATTTAAGTGATAGTGATATTGCTTCTAGTTACAGTGGAAATCATTATGTGCTCTGAGCCACACACGGACTTATCAGCTCTTACAATTAATCCTCTTATTAAAAGAGATCCTCAAGGATTATGGAATATAGTGAGTTAGTGAATGACTTTTCCATTATCTTGGTCCAAATCTAGCATAACAGATATAATAAAAAAATTTCAGCAGTCACCATTACAGGGTTTTATCCACCCCACTGAAAATCATGATGCTTTCCTAGTCTCTTTCCTCAGAAGAGGCCCAAGACTGGAACAGTCCTGGGCTTTTATTAAGTAGCACTGCAATGGAAAAGAGGAGGTGTGGGAGAGGTATGTTCTTAGGAAGGGGTTTAGGCAGCTGTTATAAGACTGGGCACCCTCCTGCCTTGACATAAGAGGGAAAAATAGTGGGTATTAGAGAAAGGGGATTTCTTAGGAAAGTCCAGCTTGTTCTGTGAGACACTCAAGAACACTCTTTTCCAGAGCATGGTTGAGCTTAATGACATCTAGGGGCAGTCATATAAAAGATTTTTGATCTTACAAACTGACAAATGAACCCTGAGTACTTGAGGATGACGGCTTAGGTGGATTTATGTCAGAGCATATGTTTGAAAAGTCTTTGAGTTCCTGTAAAGCTTACATCTACCAGATTTCTTTATATCAATACCAGAAATGAAGCAGTGAGCATGAAGAATTAGAAGGAACATGACTGTCCCTGAAGTGCCTGGGTGGGATTACTGTTGACTATGAACTTGGAAGCCATAACTTTACATTACTGTGTTAATGGGGGTTGGAATCCCATTGTAACTGATACCTCTTGTATAGGCAAGACAATATGTAGAGAAATCCTGATCCACACAGCTAACAGACTAAATACACTAATTAGACAAAAGCTGTCACCCATCTTTTACAGAGGGGAATCACAGCATTTCCACCTACAGGACTTCTTCACCTCGATTTAAGGTCCTGCTGCATTTGTTTTACAGTGATGTGGTAGTTACAAGCATGAACAGCCTGACTGTGTCAGCACATTGGAAGTGCCTAACAAGCAATGACCAGTTTTGTGTTATCAGGTAACTACGGCACATGTTTTGGAGCTGTCCTGAAGTTATTTGCTCATGATTGCATAGAGTCCACGGCAGAGCCAGGAGCTAAAGCCAAAGCTCTGGCATTCCCACCCATCATCTTGAGTGGGAAATGTGCTCCCCAACTGAACTGTCCTATTACAGTGACATTGCATTGAACAACAGGGATGACATGGAGCCTGTGGGGGCTTCATGTGGTGCAATGCACTGTTCCACCTGAGATAATGGGACTCAAGTGCTGGCAAAGCTCTGAATGAGTGAGTAGGAGGTTTTGTGGTTGAGGAACAGATTGTTTCAACATGAGTACACTGCTCCAAAACCTAAATTACCTGCATTTAAAAGTTATCTTATAAGCTCTTTGGACCAAAGATTGTGCACTGTGAATGGCTCAATGGTAATGTGACTAGGGCTCCTGGGAGCTTTTCCAGTACAAATAAGTACCATCCAGTTTAGGTCATGCACTAACACCTAAATTGAAGTATCAGTGTGGAGTAAATGACTAGTGCTTTTAGTAGGCCAGGACATATAAAATATGTTCTGAAAAAAGGGTTTGTGCTGCAAATATAAAAATATCCTCCATGTATTCAGATAAAACCACTTTATAGTAATTCTTGCTCATTTTTATAAACAAATCTACATTTCAGGTAATATTTAATAAAGTAAAAACAGAATGGAAGACAATACATATTTTTTGTCAGATTTCTTGTTTTGATTTTAGATATCACACTATCAAAACATTATAGATATTTTTTTATCAATTCAATGCATATTTATTCCTAGTTTGCAGGTTCTAGGACCATTATTTTGCAATCTGTGCAGAGATCATTCTATAAATTAAGTGATTTTCCATGTGAAATTTGATTTCAGAGTAGAAATCCCTATTGGTATTAGCCTCAGCCATGCATTACCTTCTTGAAAAGCTGACCTTTTATTTCCTAAGAAATCATCATGGGATGCAAGTCTAGCATTGTTTTGTTTGCTTTTTTAATTAAGAGTTTTCAGTTCAATGTAACAGACAGTAATAGGCTTATATCAGAAATGCATCCATTACTTCATGAACAAGAAGTAAGTTTTTAACAGTAAAACAAAGAAAAATGTTTGTTTTAATGAGAGTGGAACAAATCCTAATACCAAATTATTTGGTAAGAGAAGTCCTACCAAAGTAAACAACTGCTTTTCTTTGATTTAACTAAATATTGCAGAATTAGAACCCAGAGAATAACTGCAAACAGTAACTGTAGATGCTGTAATTGACTCTACACTAAAACAGGATGACAAAGATGCAGCAGAAGGATGTTTTTGTATTTTGAATCTGAAATATTGTCGTCTTTCCCCAGTCAAATGCATAGAGATTCCTGTACAGCAGAAAGATTGGATGACTGACACACAGATCCTTTCTCAGACAGCAGGCAACGTGGTGCGTTCTTGGGTCTTCTGACATTCAGAGTCTTGTATTGCTCACTTCTTTTTTCGTTCCACTCTGTAGATTTTTAGTCTCATGAAAACACTCTTACATGTTGACTGTGGTAGTAATAAAAGACCATGAAACAAAACAAATGTTCTGTTCTCTCACAAGATGTTTTGTGCTCCTTTGTTTGGAGATGCTGCCAATTTTAACAAAAAAAATTTAAGAAATTGATTAATAACTCCCCAGATGGGCTGCTTTCCCTCCTGGCTTATTTTAAATTCATACTTTTCCTATAATGAAAAATCTTCAGTTCCTTCTTCTTCCAATGATGTTCTATGTTTGGTTTAGATTTACAGAATCACAGAATCATTATGGCTGAAAGAGACCTTCATGATCATCCAGTCCAACCATCTGCCCAGCACCACCATAATAACCCCTAAAACACTAAACCATATCACTCAGTGCCTCATCACTCAGGCTCTTCTTGAATACCTCCAGGGCCAGAAACTCCACCACCTCCCTAGGCAACTTGTTCCAATGTCTAACCACCCTAACGGTGAAAATTTTTTTTCTAACATCCAATCTGAATCTCCCCTGTTGTAACTTAAGTCCATTTCCCCTCATCCTCTCACTGTAGGCTTGGCAGAAGAGACCAACCCGCACCTCACTACAACCCCCTTTCAGGTAGTTGTAGA
>VZRW01011396.1:48216-69072 GCA_013398125.1 Aegotheles bennettii | reverse complement strand
CCGGACAGCCCAAGGCAGGGGAGGAAGTTGTTGCTATAATCGGGTTTTTAGACTGTAAACTTTGTTTCTCACGTGTGAAGTTTAATTTCGGGGCTCCCTGGGAGGCTGCGATGAGGGGCAGCGGCGTGGGGCGGTGTCTGGAGCGCTCTCCCCCGCCGGCCGCCCCGGTGCCGCGCTCGCTGGGGGTGAAACGTGCCCGTGGTGGCAGCGCGACCCCCGCGGCGCGGCGGCTTTTGTCTGGGGCTCCCGGGGTCCCGCTGAACAGCTACGGCCCCTGCACAGATGAATACAAATTGCGGCCGTATAGGCAGCGTATGGAGGCTGAAGCAACTTAGGAACGGCTCTGCGTTGCCGTCCGATTGTGCCCGGTGTATATTTTTGTGCTTCAGTTAATAATCTGCAAACGGCTTAATGGCTCTGTGGTGCCAGAGGAATTGGTCTTCTCCATTTACTTCAGCAGGCCTGAGTGAAGCCGGTGTTCTGACGGCTTTTTTCAATGCATTGACATGAGAGAAGAGGATTTAACTTGGCAGCCTGAACAAATGCTCTATCAAAGGTTTCCTAAGAGACAGTAGGAGAGCGGGGGAGATGAATGACCTGGGGTAGTTTTAGGGTGCTACCTATGCAAGCTCTCTTTTAAATATGAAATGGCCATTTAGGGCTCTGAATGAAACTGCGCACATCAGAAAGGCGACAGGCTTATAAAATTTAAAAGGGCAAAAGCCCATTAATGCTGTGGCAAAGCTTTGGCTCCCAGCTCTGGTTGAGTAGTTCCAACTGCCTTGAAGTGCCAAAGCTTTTAAGGAATCTTTAGCAACAGCTTCTGTGTAGCTGCAATATGGACCTTGGCCTTGCACACTGGAAGGTTAATGGTGCAGCCTCTCCTCCCCAGGCAGGGGAGCGAAGGCGAGGGCGGCAGGCGTAAGGGCACCAGGGGTAATGGAGAGGTGAAGCAAAACCGGGAAGGGGGGGGGGCAGAGAAAAAAGAGCCCTGCACTGGGATATACAGCTAAAACCTGTTACTGGTGTGAACCTGCTCAGGTCATGATACTGGGACAGTAATGTGGCAGAACTCGAACTCAAAAGTATGGCCAGTGCCAGCAGAAAAGTTTCACAGAGGAATACAGGAAAGCTAAACACCGCTGACGGTCTTTAGGAGAATAAAGATCCTTCTAACGAACATAGTTGGTCTCGGATTCAAACTTCCACTTCCTTCTCTCGAGGGGGGGAAATGTACTATGGCATCAATCTTCTCTTGGTGGGGCCTGGTGCAGGTCCGTGAATGCCAGAAGACTCGATCTGACCTTTTTCTGTTCAAGTTGAGGATGTTGAAACACCAGCCATCAAACAAAAGACACATTGAAAGCAAGATCTGCAGTGGAGCACGTGTGACTTTGAGGCTAGTTGTGTGCATTTGGTGACTGTTTTGCTCGGAGTTTGGGGTGGGGGAGAGGAGAAAGAAAAGGCCGCTTATTTTTAAAATGAGGCTATGGAAAACATGACTTGAAATCTTCTAAATATCCCACGGTCAAGGACCTTTATTCTTTTTATCCTTACTTTTAAAAATGTCTCTATTTCTGTTTTTTTACATGTGCATCTATAGTTGCCAAGTTACAAAAGGACTATTTTTCCTCATGGGTGTGAAGAGGACCAGAAATTTTGCAGAATCTACCACATAAAAAACTCACTTTTTAAAATATTTTTTCAAAAAGTGGGTTTGGGATTACATTTTAAAACAATGCAAGATTTCCTGGGATTTAATTGACAGATTGTGATTTTATCTACCCGAGATAACACTACCTGAAAAGGTGGTTGATTTAAATATTGTTCTGTAAATTGTAATTTAAATTTACTTTAGGCTTTCAGAATTCAAAAAGAGTGCCCTCGGGACCAGCTGATATAGGTATCTAACCTGCTAATGACACTCATGTCAACATGGACAGATGCTTTTATTGTTTACATTGTTTACAGTCCACAGTACCTTAAATAAACGTTGATCATGATTAGAAACAATAATTGAGTCTGTGGCAAAGGATCAATGAAAACTTTGTTTCGGGAAAGAAGTGAGTTGCTGTGTGTATATACAGAGAGTGTTTTGTGCTGTCTGAGATGAAATAAAACTGATCTTAATGCTGCGTACAGTTCTGGTTTTAGAATATTTCAAGAAACCCACGAAAGATAATAGATCAGTTTCTGCATCATCTGAAGGATTTGTCCTGATCAGCAGTGGTTACGAGAGGTGGAAAGGAGAGGAGGCTTTGTAGCATGTTTCCATTCATAACTTTTCTTGGCAGTTGCTTGCCCTTTACCCCAAATCTCTTCCACTTTTATAGGCTCCAAAGGTTCTGCATTGACAAAAAAAAAACAAACCAAAAAACAACCAAAACAAACAACAAACCCTCACGGATGGCAGTTACATCACTGATACTATAGTTGGAGACAATGTTGGCTGGTTTTTAGCAACTTGATGTTTGTACTAGCAGCCTGGGAAGCCTGGTTTCTCTCCTGAAAAGGAAGAAAAATAGATCCCAGAAAGGAAACAAAGTTGGAATTCCTTTTGCCTTCCACAATGTTGTTGATAGGCTTCGGGGCAACAGGGATCCAGATTTTTTCCAGTCACACAGAAGATAACATGACCATGAGAAATGGATGTAGGGGCTGGCCAGGAGCTCTTGGTGCCTGCTGTGCTGCTGTAACAATGTGGGTGATCAAATGCTGCAGAGGGAGTGAGCTGGGATTGTCATGGCTTCACCTGGGAAGCCTGTTTCTCATAAATAAGTAGAACTGCAGTTAATGCCTGTGGTAACAAATTTGACCACTGTGCAATTGGCTGATTTGTTCACTCCTACTTAGACCAATTTTTGTGAAATCCTATCCTGTATTACTGCAAAGCGGCTAGAATATTGCTGAAGAGTTTAGAGTTGGCTTAAGCTTGTTCTTGTCAACTGACTGTTGTGAGACAAGGAACACAAGCTCTCTTTATCCATTTAGGTGTGTTTTAGGGGAAAGCACAGTGAACAGTGCATCAATACGGACCACTGCAGGTGGGCACGGATATACCTTCTACTCATATACTGTCCTTTACTGAGTTTAGGTGTATGTAAGCTTTCCTACTGATGATAAATTGAGGCTGTCAGTGGTATTAGAAATAACTTCTGCTTTAAAATGGTGTCTTTGACTTAAAGACAAGAGGTTTGGAAATTGACATTTGTCATGTTGATTATTTTTTTTGCCCCACTTCTTTTTCTAAAAGCAAAAACTTCTTATGTAGCAATTCCCAATTTTTTTGATTTCCAGTGGGTTTCATGTGATCATTAGCATTCAGCTTGGTTAACGTTAGAATATTTTAAAGGTGATATAGGCAGCAAGAGTGATGTCCAGACAACGGGTTGTAATGGATCTCCACAGCTTGACTGTTGGAGGCAGTAGTGTATTATGAGAGTAAGAGATGGTCTTACACTTGTTACATGTTATTTTTGGTTCTAATAGTGTAAGATACACTGAAGTTTACATTGCCTGCAAAGGTGAGGTCTGCCGGCTTCAGTACAGTGCCACTACCCTTCCCTTGAAGGAGCAGGGCAAATTTATAAGGGTATTATGTATCTAGTAGAAGAAAGTAAGTTGTTCTTAGGCACACAAAATCACTTTCCGTTTAATTTCTCCTGTGTCAACAGAAACTAAGTTATTCCACAGGGGATGACTCATTCTTAAAAGAACCTGCCCTTTTGAAGGTCCACATAGGTGTTCATTTGATCCAGGCCACCTATAGTTTCCTTCAGTTGCTTATACTTTTTAGAGTTGTAGCAGAGAATGGAAGAAGTAATTTCTACTTATGTATGGAATCCTGGAACAGCCAAATGCAATTCCTTCCAATGAGAAAGGGGTGATAGTGAATGTTGGTGGATTTTTTTTTCAATAAGGTTTAAGACCGAATGAAATATCTAGGCTCAAAAAGAGAATTCTGCCCTTTCCATAGATAATTCAATAAATTGAGCTGTTTTTGTGTTTAGTGTATTAATATTGAGGTAGTCACATGCAAGCTATCATGTTAACATTCCATTAAGATAAATGTGGGAAGCGTATCCCTTGGTTGGTAATCCTGCATTTGTTTTGACTCTACAGAGCAGCTTTGAATTGATTCCCAAAGTGAAGCGGGAAGGCTTTTGGCTCAGCACAGGCGGGGGAGGGAGGAAAAGAAATCGCTCGAAGTCCATTAATATGCATGATGCTACAAACCAGTGGAAATGTCATAAAACTATGGATTTGGATTGCTCCTACTGCTTATTGTTTGTTACTTGACTTTTTTTTTCTTTCTCACTTAATGTGTATATGTCAGTGGATGGTGGAGAGCTGATTTATAAAATAAATGTCATCATGCTAAGACATCCTTCTCCAGTCCTATGAAACCTACTTGGGCGATCCTCTGACAGCCTGATCCATAGGTAGTGTTGTTACCCTTTTCTTTTAGAGCCATATTCCAGTTTCTTTGTAGTCAATGTTGGCTGTGAGTGCCAAGAGGCTGTGGTTGCTTTAAGCCTTTTTTTTCTTTTTTTTGCTAGAGAAAAGCAGCACGGCTGTGGGTCTGACTTCAGAAATGGGAACAACTCTAACCTATAGATAATACATATGTGTCTGCAAAGATAGCATGAGAATGAAAGCCACAGGCTTTGTGCATCTGATAGCGTCACACAAAACCAGCATGGGAGTTGTTTGTCATCTTCATTCGGTCGTCTTCAAATATATCTTGTTTTGATGTTCTAAATTCTGTGTCTGGTAACCGGTAAACTCTTCTGGTGAATTATTTTAGAAGTCAGTCTGGTCAAGACAGTTTATCTAGATAGCTAACTGGTTGATCTAATGTACAAATGTGGATAATCTCTGCCCCACTCTTTTTGCAGCTCTTTGCATGTGTAAAAGATAATTTGCCATCTTTGCAGATTAAGTAAAAACACATACTCTTGAGAAGTAAGAAGAAAAGAAATACATTGATGACAAGTTTGTGTTGTCTTTGGATTCTTTTTTTCCTATTATTATTATTATTCCTTTGAGACTGCAGAGCTGCAATGACTGGCCAGCTGGCAAAGCGAATGGTATCATCTCTTGGAGATTTCTAGATAGTCTCATAACTAATCAGAAGGGTTTGTTTATTGGGGCTGCAGTGACATAGATATATGGCAGAATAGTAGGGGCTTCAATTGGTCATTTAGTAGCAAAAACAGTTCCCTAGATGAATATCTGCCTGTTTCTTGGCTGTATTCCTGATTCCATCTGAGAACAGCGGAGCCTTTTAGACTGCCCTGAAATACACACCTCCTGTATCTCAATCAGTAAATTCTGAAGTACAGGTTTCTCTTCCTCTCTCATTTTTGAACGCTCACTCCAAAAACAGATTCACTGATCAAATACTGGTAAATAAGGGCATTGTGGGATGGGGCAGCAGTGCAGGGCTGAGGCTGACTTACTGCTGGGGACCTGGCATGTGAGAGGGTTTGACTTCCCTGGAAATTGCCTGGTCTCACACTGACACTCTGAAGGGTGGTTTCTCCTAGTTTGATCATGATTTCAGTGTTGCCAAAGGTAGAAATAAATAGACTTAAGCTCATTAGGTTTCTTAAAACTTTTTTCCTAGCGTATCACTGGAGCTCAGAGCCTTCCCCTATGCTGTTCCCTTGGGCATGGTCTGGGTTGTGATCCAACATCCACCTGGTTGATGTGCATCTTCCAGCTCAAAGGTTAGCAGCTGCCTTTGGTTATTTTAGAGGTGTGAGAGTGTGACAGGGAAAAAAACCACCACCACCGAGTAGAGTGACAGTGAGGGAAGGCTCATGTCTTCAGCTGCAGGACCCCCACCCCTCCAACTACAGCCACTTTCTCAAGGAAGCCAAGAGAAACTTAACAACCCGCCATCCTGCTGCCCCAGTGCCTGGTTTGAGCAGTACTTCTCTTTGTGCAGCTAGAAGCCCCATAGATAGTTTGAAAATAAGAAATACCTTACGTATCATTGCATTAACATAAACCCTAGCCTTCCTTAGTATTGCATGTGTCTCTTAAGATTTTGGCTGTTGTAAATGACAAAAAAAGCCTTGTCAATAGGAAAATTTTTCTTAGAGAATGTTTCCACTTAAAATACATTGCAAAAATACAAGTACTGTCAATTTTTCTCATTTTAAAATTATAACACCCCATTTTGTTACCCCCCCCCCCCCCCCCAAAAAAAAAAAAGCAGCAGGAAAGCTTTAAAAAGCAGTTTTAGAAACTTTTGTTGACATTGAATTCTCGGAAGAGCAGTTTGTTTATATATCTATCTATATACGAAAAAGAGAAGGGTTTATTATCCCGCAGGTTTGCAGGGAGAAAGAAGAATGATGTGGTTGTCAGGCAGTCTACCCACTCTCTTGGTGTCCTTCTTGTAAATTCTGTGTTTGCTTAATGCTCTTATAACCCTTTTCCCAGCAATGGGATCACAGAAGTTAACTTGTTTACAGTTTCTATACAGCTTATGTTGGCCTCCCTTAGAGCAACCCAGTGCTTCCTCCAAGCCTTTTTCAAAGAAAGCTCTTCCCTCCTCCACTTAGCACAGGTTGATGCACTTTACATCTGATTAAAGAATTATTTTTTTTTAATACTGGAATGCTTGATCCAAAAAGACTATGGGCCCGTGAACTGTCATCTTGCAAGTGTTCTTGTGATCCTGACTATCTGCATGTTCAGTTTGCTATCCTTTGGGTGCTGTACAAAACCATGAAGTCCTCCCTTGCCACTGAGATGTAGGTGCTGTCTCTATTTCACAGAAAATCAAGACACTGCACTGCAGTGGGTACACATGTGGAAATGCAGGTAGCAATTCTGAGACTGAAAATGTGAACTTGACGTGTTGAATTCGCAAGTCTCTTTCTTTACAGACTAGTGTTTGGCTTCATCCCATTAATAGAGTCATAGAAAATGCTGAGTTGAAAGGGACCCTCCAGGATCATCGAGTCCAGCTCTTGTCCCTGTGCAGGACACCCCAGAGTCACACCACGTGCCTGAGAGTGTCGTCCAAACACTTCTTGACCTCAGTCAGGCTTGGTGCTGTGACCACTGCCCTGGGGAGCCTGTTCAAGTGCTCAACCACTCTCTGGGTAAAACACTTTTTCCTGATATCTAACCTAAATGTCCCCTGATTCAGCTTCCTGCTGTAACCCTGAGTCCTGTCATTGGTCACAGGAGTGAAGAGTTTGGTACCTGTCCCTTTTCTTCCCCTCATAAGGAAGCCATAGACTGCAATGAGGTCACCCCTCAGCCTCCTCTTCTCCAGGCTGAACAATCCAAGAGACCTCAGCTGCTCCTCCTAAGTCATCCCCTCAAGGCCCTCCACTATCCTCATGGCCCTCCTCTGGGCTTGCTGCAGTAGTTTGATGTCCTTTTTGGACTGTGGAGCCCAAAACTGCACACAATACTCGAGGTGAGGCTGCACCAGTGTGGAGTAGAGCAGGACAATCACCTCGCTTCACTGGCTGGCCATGCTGTGCTTGATGCACCCCAGGACATGATTTGCCTTCCTGGCAGCAGTGTGCCCTTGCAGCCAGGAGAGCCAACCATGTCCTGGGGTGCATTCACAAGTCCCTTCTTTCTTGGTTCTGAGAGATCTACTCTGATAAGGTCTCACCTTGTGAGACTTAGAGCAGCTATCATAGTTCCCGAAACAAATTTCTTAAAAGGATACTTTCATCTCTTCCTGCCCTCCTCTAAAGTATGAGATTTCTCCTGATATTTACATTACTGTTTTAAGTATTGGGTTGCAGTCCAGCTGGAGGTTGATACCATTAGACATGGGAGCCTACTAGCTTTCAAATTGAATGCATAGCTTTGGCTTTTGGCACTGTGAAGCTCTTGATATCTCACACATTAAAACCATAACAGTATTATGTAAGGAGAAGTTATTTTGGGTCACTAGCAAATCCTTCTAAGAGTCTGTTAAAACAGCCTCACTAGGTAAAACGTTTGGGCTTGTGTACTCTTCTTTCAGCTTTTTGACGATGTAAGCATGTGGGTGGGGTGTCCTTTCCCGGTCATCTGCCCTCAGCTTTGCTCAGGCTGTGATGCTGGCTCTGAACCTACTTCTGCCGCAGCAATTCACGCTGCTATAGTGACCCCTCGGGGGGAAGGCTCAGCTTGGCTCAGGCCCTGGCATTTGCCCTCCCTGCTGCTTTGTGGTGGAACTGGAAGGAGAAACTGGGGGTGCGGTCTGTGACCCAGCTGCTCTGGACTTGGCGACAGCTTCTGCAGCAGCAGGGGGGGGCAGGAGTACCGTGGGAAGGTGGATACCAGAAGGGCTTCAAAACTCAGATAAACAAAGTCCCACCTCTGCAGTGGGCACCCGTGTGTTTATGTGTGTAACTCGGGAGTCACCGTTTCAGTTGGCCTTGTTATTCTTTAGCAAAGGACAAGTAAAACTGTGACAGCAGCTGTTGGTGACCAGCAAGCTACAGAGTGCAGAGTAAATCTGGGGAACCTTTGAAATGTTTGTTAATAAAGAGAGAGCTTACATGTGAAAGATGCCATACTTGGAATTTTCTGAGCAGTATAAATGCTTATCTTCAAGACCAAATCTTGCATACCAAGTGATCCTCAGGTATGAATTGCAAATAAAGGAAAGACCGTTCAGACTTCTTTTGTACTTCAGGAGGAATCAGCAACAGGACACAAGATAAATATTTTAAAGCATTCACATGAAATTGCCACGTCCTCAGACGTGTGTGGAGGTGTTGGGCACTGTTGTTGGTGGCACTAACTGGAGCAGTACAGGTTGAAAGGAGCAGAAAGGCCCCACTGAGTTGTGGACCACATGGTGCTTGGTGCTACATGGGCTTGGGTGAAGCAGTGGTTCTTTCTGGAAAGGCTTTGCGAAGGACAGTGCTGTGGACAGTTGGCAGTTCAGGCCCTTTTTGATTAAAATAGGTTCTGAAAATACTTGCAATTGTTTTTATTCTACCTGTATTTGTGACAGACTGTTCTTTTTAAAGTAATGGGTTGACGGGTGCCTGGGAGGTGTGGGGTCCGCAGGGGAGTGGAGGAGTAGGCTGCTGGAGGGTTCAGAGCCTGGGTTTGAGGAATTGGTTGGCAGGAAACAGATGAGCACCTTAAATTCAGGACTGTGATTGCCTTGTTCTTAATAAAATATCAAGGTTGTTTTGTCTCTAAATAAATACAAAAGATACAGGAAATCTAAGATTCAGCCTTCTGAAGGGGGCCTGCATGAAAGCTGGAGAGGGACTTTTTACAAGGGCATATAGAGATAGGACAAGGGGAAACGGGTTCAAACTGAAAGAGGGTAGATTTAGATTGGATGTTAGGAAGAACATCCTTAATGGGAGGGTGGTGAGACACTGGAGCCGGTTGCCCAGAGAAGTTGTGGCTGCCCCCTCCCTGGCAGTGTTCAAGGCCAGGTTGGATGGGGCCTTGAGCAACCTGGTCTAGTGGGAGGTGTCCCTGCCCATGGCAGGGGGGTTGGAACTAGGGCATCTTTAAGGTCCCTTCCAACCCAAACCATTCTATGATCTGCTGAAGTTTCTTTTGTTAGCTAATTGATATGCTGAACATCCATTTTTAAGAGTTTGGCATCTTTCCTCTTGGCTAACCCAGACCATAACTGCTACCACTCGGCGGTGGTTAGTACTCTGGGTTTAGTGCACTGCCTTATAACCTTCAGATATCTTGTTTCAGTGCTGCATTTGGCTGTGGCGGGTCCTTGCGAGCCCAACACGGCACTGGACCAGTACACCTAATACAGCTCTCGTGTCTATTTGCCCTATAGCTGGGAGCACTAGACATATGCAGGTAAACATTTTAACGAGCTGAAATGAGGAGTAGTCAATAGTCAGGCTGCTGTTGTGCTGCGCCCAGGCTCTGCCATGGTGACTAAGATAGCGTGATGGTTTCCTTATTGGCCACCATCTGTCTGCTCCTGGTGGGTGCCTCTTGGCTGGTGCTCAGCCTTCAGGAGCAGGGACCACACTGCCTCCATGCAGGGTGTCTTGGGTAAGGAACGGGGAGGGTATGATGCCTAGCAGGTCACAACTGTGTGATAGTTGTAGCATTAGATTTGTTTAATCACTATAAAAAATAAAAATTCTGTGACAGAGTTTTCACTGTATCCTAAAAGGTTTTGCATCTTAAATTCATGTATAAATTATTTATTCAATGCATGAACTTTTTGCAAAACCTTTTGTGAAAGGAAGTCTTGTGCTTAGTGCCTATTTTTAGAATATTAGTGTTTTGAAAATTTCAACAAAACTTCTAATGTTTCTGGCAGTTTTACAGTATCATATGATTTGAAATTCAGATTTAGAACTTCAAATTTGGTCACCCAAAAAGAAACAGCATGTCAGTGTAGAGTCTTATTCCTTTGTTTGGAATTGCAGCTATGGCCCTCAATGCCTCGTTCTCAATAAAGAGAAATGTAAATAAAAAATACTTGTAATGTTGCCAGCATCTTGTCCTAACAATATCCCAACATATTAAATCATAAAATGAAGAAACATAGTACCTATCATCTGTCATATGAAAAACATATATGAATATGTCTTTGCTCTATTCATGGTCCTCACTGTTCATGAATTTATTTTGCTGTAGAAACGGGTAGCAAACTTTACCTGATAAATAGTTTATGTAAGAAACAAAAGATTGGGGAGTCAAGCTCCCCTTTTCAGTATTACACCTGACTTAAGGATAATTTGTAGGAAATTAAAGATGAATGCACATACACTAACCTCTCAAAGATTGCCTGGCTGCTTTGTTTAATAAGGATAAAGCCCCCAAAAGAAACACAGAAGAGGCAGGAATTCTCTGGCAGTTGATCTATTTGTGTTTTTAAAGTAGAATATTTTTAGCTTGAGATACAAAAATACATACTTTTGTATCCAAAGAGACTGTTGTTTCCATTTATTTTAAAACCCTGGATGGGAAACAAGATGTTAGACCTATTATAATGCAGCCCAGTAATAGCATATGTTGTCCTGCCCCTGCCAAGGCTTTCCTATGAGTAATGCAAGTTGCACAAGTAGAGTCAGGTTGTTTGTCAGTGAAGAACCGTACGTAGATGCGTGAGTGATCAGATCCTAAAGACATCATCTGAGGATAGGATGTGAATCTGTGTTTGAATCTAAGAGCAATTATAGTTTAAATGTTCTCTCAGCTGTCTTAGGTTTGGAAAAAAACAGCTTTTGTTAAAAAAAACAACTTTTCCTGCCTTTTTCCTTCCCCCTGCCCCCCTGTTGCCAGTAAAATATTCTCTTGTCCAGTATTAAGAAAAATGAGATAATGACTGGAGGAAATTTCAAGTTTTTGGCTGTATGGTGGTTGTAGGGTTTGTTTGTTTTGTTGTGTCCTTGTTTTTTAATTCCCCAATTCCTGAGTGACTGAAGTGAGGAATCTCAGGGATGCTTTCAACAGGAATGGATCCTCTGTCTTGGACTATCTGAGACATCTGTGCATTGCAGTCATGTCAGGTGAGTGGCAGGTAGTTGGATCCAACTTTTCTGTTTGAATGGAGCTTTCACAGCAGAGGAGTGGAGTGACTTAGTTAAACTGAAAATGTTTTCTCTTTGATCAATGATAACATATGTAAAGCACATACTGCATGTACTCTCTGTAGATATGTTACTTTCACCTAAATATACACGTTCTGCAGTTACATATAGGAAGGAGGTCGGGGTAAAGTAAAAGCTGAAATAAAAATAATTTTTAAAAATATAAGAACATAGGCTAGTTCAGCTTTTGCATGGTGTGTTATTTTTGTCCTAATGAAGTGTATATGACTAACTCAGACCTATTTTCCTAATAAATATTGTGGGAAGACAAATGATGTATTTTGGATTTAAATGACTGGAATACATCCTCGGAATAGTTTGAAGGTCATATATTCTTGAACTCAGAAATGTGCTCCAATTAATACTCTATTTAAAAGCATACTTTCTTTCTTAACCTGAAAGCAGGCTGTTGCACACCAACGAATCATTTAATGTGGGCTCACAATTAGGGACTGCTTACTTCTGCACATTTCTCTCACTGTGACCCCATCATCTTGGTTGGAGGGACTGGAACATGGAGAGGTAATAAATAGGATTAATCAATATCTGTATACGCTGCAAGTGTTAACAACTTTCAAATACCAGAGGTTCTTGGGTACTTTATCATGATAGAGTAAATGCATTGTTGTTTTTTCCTCTTAAAGAGTTACGTCTTTTAATTTGTAGCTTATATTTTGACACTATCTGTTTAGCTATAAGTAAAACTTGAGTATGACAGTGATAGCCTTTAGGCTACCTTTTGATTGTAATTTCAGGGTTGTTTTTGCCTTGCGTTCCATTTTCAAGCTGTGCAGTGTGGATGGTGTTGAAGAAAAGAACTTACAGTACAGAAATTGGGTTTCAGTGCTTAGAATAATGATTAGACTCATTTAAGATTGCCAGACTTAAAAATATTCGGCCACCGGAAGCCAAGCCTATAGAATGATTTTAAATAACAATAGTCCTGTATTTTGCAAAATCTGCCTTTTGAGGCTTGTTTAGGGTTCGTATTTTCAGGTTTCATCCTGAATCACAAGCACTAGAAACTCATTAAATAAACAGAGATGCTATTATAATCAGTTGACTTGAGGAGTTGGAGCTTTAGAGTACACATGAAAGTAATATTAGGCTTAGGTCCAGGATTCCTTTCTGACTTTATATTGCACTTTCATGCCGTGTTCGGTGGTCGTAGGTCCAATCAGCAACTGGAGGCTGTTGGCCACCCTCTCTCAAAGCAAGGTGGTACAGTTGGTAGTCATGCTCAGTAAACACTGCTTGCCTGTCTTTCAAATCATTGAGCATCTTGTGGCTCCCCAGAAAGTGAAGTAAGGACTGCAGTGGGTCAGAACTTCTTGATTTGCGACTTTTTAATGCCTGGAAAACACACTGAAGTATTTTAAAAGTGGAATTGTTGGGTGTAAAATCTGCTTACCTCTCCACTGCCATTATTTTAAAATGGGCAGATTCAGCAGATTTTTAGGAGATGCTGGAAAACCTGGCTAGCCTAAGGGGAAAATAGCTGGCTGTGAAAAATATGTGGTGAGAAAGATGTAGCTGGATTTACCGCCTTATCGACATTTTAGCCATAGAAAGTGAAATTGCTGAATTTGTGTTAATATATTTATCGTTCATTCAAATACCTATTACAAGGTTTTGAGATCTATGGGTACTATTTTTATCCCCACTTACAAATCAGCAGGTGTTCACAGGCCTGTTGGATATCCATCCTTTTGAAGCATTTGAGTAAATGTTTCTAGCTGTCATAATTTTGGTTGGTCAAGTCCACATTAATTGCTGCACTCTGTGCAGTTCTAACATTTGATGCTGTCTGTGAGTAGGTTTGATTAAAATTACATCTCTAGGTGCACACTAAATACCTTTGATACCTCACCTACAAACAACTACAGAATTGTTGGTGAGAATGACAGCTGCAGGCAATAAATGAGGACAGTAATAGAAGTCTCAGTGCTGGAGAGAGCATCATAAATCATGAGGTGAGAGCAGCGTGTGTGCTGACAAATCGGTGAGCAGCTGCAAACAGCATTTTCCAGGTAAGAATTATTGTGCTCACTCCTGATAACTGCTCAGAAACCACCTCTTCCTTGTATGTGGGTGACTTTGCCCCTGCACGGGTAGTCACAGTGCTGCAAGCTGTTGAGCGCTAGTGTTTTGACTGGGAATGGTAAGTGTTTTGCACAGTATAAGCTACATATTGTGTTCTGGACCTTGGTTTTCATCCAAGGTGTATTCAAGTGTGGGTTTTCTCTTTCTGCGAGGAAATTCCCCATGCTTTTTGCAGCTGACAAGTTATTTTATTTAGTTTCCTCAGAGGCTTCGGAGAAGCGTTCTTGGCAGATGGAGAAAAGGGGATGTATTCAGCTGGTTTTAAACTATCTTGCTTTGTTATACCTTGCTGAGGGGAGGTGGGAAGTTGTGCATATGCCTCTTTAAGAAAGACATTGAAAAAAACCACCAAACCCTGGAATGATGCTGGTTAAGTAAAGGAGATAGTGATCTAGTCACACAGAAAACAATCTTACTCTTCTACTGTGAGAGAAAACGCAAACTATTCTAATGAAACAGTGATAGGAAACAGATGGCAAAGAGCTAACAACTGAAATTTTTTTTGAACAACTAAAAAATAAGTGTCAAACACGTACCATACTGTAATTATAGCTAAAAGCGTAACATCACAGAATATGTTTTAAAATGTTGAAGTCCTTTATATAAATAATTCAATCTTAATTTTTTGGGTTTTTGTTAATTGACTGTAATCTTGTTAGATTAAAGGTTTAGAAGTTTTGATCACCAGAAGTTACTGCCACTTTCCTTAGGTGAGTGAGTTTGAGACCAGTACTGCACTCCAGAAAGGTACTGCAGTGGGCATTCACAGCTTTAATATGCGATCTTGAAAGACTACCTGTTTGAATTCACAGAATCACAGAATCTAAGGGGTTGGAAGGGACCTCGAAAGATCATCTAGTCCACCCCCCCTGCCAGAGCAGGGTCATCTAGAGTACATCACACAGGAACGCATCCAGGCGGGTTTTGAATGTCTCCAGTGAAGGAGACTCCACAACCTCTCTGGGCAGCCTGTTCCAGAATTCATATGCTCTGTTTGTCTGTGACAGATAAAAAGTTGCTGGCACACGTGAGCTTGTTGTAGTCACAGTGTGGGGAGCTGGGTGGCTGGTGGAGGTGCGAGGCTCCACCTGGCTCTCTGCCTTGGGGGAGCACACAGGTCCCAAATGCAGAGTTCCTGTACACAGTGGGGGCTGTAACAAGCACTGCCACTTCTTCATCTACTGTAGATGTGATGGCAGTGAAGTATGCCTGGCAGTGTTGTTCCATCTCTGCTGTAAAAGCTGCAATGGAGTATCTACAAGGAGTTGAGATGATGCTTTCAGTTTTGCTATACTATGCTTATGGTTAGACTGTAGTTGTCTTCCTCTGGTACATGAAACTATTTACTTGAGTCATGCAAATAAAACATTTCTAGGAAATTGTCCTTTAAACAGAATGATTTAAATATGGGATAATTATTGGTCCCCATTTTACACACACCCACCTACTGGGCAGCAGGATCAGGACACTGATTGAGAAAAGGCTTTTTGTGGTGTGTTTTTTCTTTTTTTTTAACATTTTAAATTTTCTTTTGTGTGGCTATTGTTTGTTTTGTTGTTAAGTTTCATTTTCAGGTGAATTATCTATGATTGATACCACTGACTGCATGACTGCTTTGTCTCTGTATTAGTGAGAGACATCACTGGGAACACCCCAGCCAGGCTGGTGGGAGGGCCAGGACCTTCCCTTTGGGCTCAGCACAGCAGGCTTCAGGCTGTGACACTTCCCCCAGGGTCTCCAGCCAGCTTGCAGTTCCCCCAAACAATGGCAAGCGTTTGCACACACCTCGGAACAGTACACTAGCCTGGTTTTCCAGGAACACTTGGTTTGTTTGGTTTTTTTGCTTCTATAGAATATTCTGAAGTTGACAAGTGTCCAAGAGAAGTTATTTTTCTCTTTATGATATTTATGTAACAGGCATAATGTCTTCAAACACATGTTCATGTGCATTTTTGTCTAAGTCCTGTTGAACTGAATACCACTTTCCGGCCTCACTTGATTTAATACCAGAATTTCTGAAGGGTACCATTCATTGGCTGGTGGCATGGTGATTTCTAGAAAAGAAGCTGGAGTACGTGCAGCTGCTCAAGCTTTGCTGCTGGCAGTACAGGGCTCTGACTGTATTGTCCCTGGTGTTGCCACAGTCCTGCCCTTTCCCCGATCCCCTGTGCTGACAGGAGCTGCAGAGGGAAGGTGTGTGGGCACACTGGGCCCCATTTGTGTCGCCTGTCTCTTCCTTTGGAAGACAGTGAGAAGTGACGTGTCTTGGAGGTGAGGCTGGCCATGCCACTAGCACAGGGTTGGTGGGCACTGGGAAAGGTAGAGCAACGTGGGAGCAAGGGGCCATCACGATGCCAGAGTGTGAGTGGCTTGAGTATGGGACAGCATCTTTTATGGTTTTCTTCATACATTTCTCCTGGCCAGGAGTGAACAATGCCATTAATACTGTGGGAGCTGTACCATGATGTCCAGTATAAACATGCTAGTCTGTGAGAAAGATGGACAATCCCTGTTTTCATCCTCAGGCTGTGGTTTCACACTGTCAGGACTACTTAAGCCTCTCAGTTCCCTGCTGTATGTTATTCCCACCCCTATGCTGCATTAGCATCAATGTTTGTGCAGGTGCGTGATGAATCAGACTGGTGAACTGATGCAGATGAAAACAAAAAACCCTTTTGTGTTTCTATATAGGTTCTTCCTTCTCGCCTCCAGCCCTGTGGATCAGTTCCCCAGCCTGCTTCCCGGTGTGGCTGCACAAATGGCTGTGCAAGCACCACGTGGGCAGCAGCAGAGGACTGGGTAGCCGAGCTGTGTGACAGGCGTGGAGGTGGGAAGGAGAGCTTCAACTGGCACTGCTGCCTAGGAAAGTCTGATGGATCCACAACCTCACAATTAGCAGAAAATAATAAACTCTGCTCATAAATAGATTGGATTGAGTGATTAAAACCACAATATTTCGATTTGCATAAACTTGTTTTCCTATTAGTAGCAGAGCATTTGTTGCTGGGGGCAGGTAGATTCTCACTAAATTAAAACATAAATTGCATGTAACCTTACCTACATTGGGCACCACTTGTCTGTTATTACAGCCACTGGAACTGGTCAGGAGTCCTGAAAAGAACCAAACAAAGCAAGCTTAGCTTTGCAGGACTGTGCCTGTGCCTGATGCTAGCTGGTCCTTGCCTAAAGCCATTCATCATGTGTATAAGCTGGGGGGCTGAAGGCCTCTGCCATCTCCTGTGACATGACCTGGAGAAGTGAAGTGATGCTGGAAGTATGCAGTCTCCAGCTGTATTGTTGGTTGAGGGTGCCTGGGAAGCGTGGCAGGGCCAGGGCTACTCACCATAAATAGTAATCCCCCAGCAGCCTTGTGTCTCCCCACGCCTGGTCGGGTTGTGTGGAAGCATCCTTGTTTTGGTGCTGCTTGATGCTCTCCTGGAGTTGGGATAGGTAGTTTGAGATCACTGGAGAACCTGAACCGTTTAAAGATCCCTTGTACCTTCTGCAAGGTGGGGGATAGTGCATGAGCTGGCACTGAAACCAGCTGCAGTATGTCCCGCTGGTTAGTTCCTCCAGTTTGGACAAAGACACATGCCCCCCCGTGCAGCTCTTGGAAAAGTTTGCAGAAGGTGATTCTGATTTGTACCTAATGTGGACCTTATGGGACATGTTGTGCTTTTTCTTTTTTTTTTTTGTACAAACTGCTTTTCAACTGAAATGGATTATTTCCTTTTCTGTCAAACTGGGTCATGGGAACTTCTGGCTGTACAGTCTGGCAGGAGCCAGTGCTAAGCTTCAAGTCCATCCTTCCCTATGGTTGGTGCGGCTAGAGGATACATCTAGCACACCCATCCGTGGTGGAAAAAGCCACCATGCATGGTCACAAAGTGCACAGTAAGATCGAAGGCTAAAACTGGGTGGGGGGAGCCAGGCTCCTGTTTGCAGTGCTGAAACATTCCCGCTAGCATCTGCTCTCCCCACCCTGCATGTGGGGAGCCAGCGGCTGGTGGGCGACCTCCTCTTGGTGCCCGAGCGGGGCAGGCGGTCCAGCGCAGGCGGCTCCTTTCCGGGAGCCGTGGCCTCTGCTGAGGCCAGCTGGCAGCAGCCCCTGGCTCTGTGCCTCTCTCGCTCCCTGCTCAGTTTTTGCAGCTTTAGAGCTGCGTTTGGGGGCTGAAGTGCTTCAGAAGGAGCTGCGCTGAAATGGTGCCTTTCGCACGTTGTGCGGTGCCTGGCACGACAGGAGCCCTGGCTCGTGGTTGGAGCTTCTGGGCACCATAATAATAAAAATAACCCTTATTATTAAACTAAGCATGTTGTCTAAATGCAAGTTGTGATTTTTAAAGTATTTTTCCTTATGTTCCCTAAGGACCATGGCATGCTGTGTTTCTTTGCTTTCTGTTTTTAGTGTTCTGTAGCTCCAAGTGTGGAGGCTTGAGCTAAGGGATCAGCCCGTAAGTGGCCATGTTGCCTTGGGGTTTGTAGAGTAAGTCACTCTGGTTGGCTTGTGGGTGTAGATGAGTTATGTCTGTGGGGTGTCTTGCCATCCTAGGGAGCTAAATGTCCTGCCTGAATACTTGGCATGTGTTAGTTATTAAAGGGTGTTCTCTCTCTTTATGCCTTAGGCAAATGAGGTACCTACAGACCTGTTGAACAGAAGTGTATAAAACAGTCATCTTCAGCTTTTGGAGGAAATTTCCTCAAATAAAAGCAAGTGAGAACCTAAAACCATCCAGTATTTGCGTGCATTTAACTGTGGACACTTTAAGCAATCTCAGTGAAGTATTCTCTTGAAACACTTATAATACCTGAAGTTAACAAGTACGTGCTTGTACAGGTGACCTGGGTCTAGGCTTTGTCTCTACGTTGTGAACAGATTTTGAGTGGATTGCTGTTTGGGGTGCGACACAGCGTACAGATTTTGATGAAGAAAATCATGTTTAGATTGGAATACAGCTGATAACTTTGCATGCAGATGTTCCATACTGCCAATGCTTACTGTAATATAGCTTTTAATAGCTCCAATTACTTTCATGAATTTTTTAAAATCAAAATTATTCTTGGAACTGAACAAAAAATAAAATTACATGGTTGAAAACAAATTGTGAGTGTCCTCATGTCTTGTCTTAATTTTCTGTCAAAATTCTGTTTTTATATAAAAACTGAATTATTGAAAAATACTTATTTTTAAAAAGCAACTTGAAAATGCCCAAAACAGACCCTTATTCCATTAAGTGCAATGCATGCTATTTCTGAAAACTTGACATTTTCAAATATTATGAAATGAGTCATCCAAAAATCTCCAAATGCTTTGAAGTTTTTAAAGTTTATAGGCAATTTCTAAAAACCAAGGGCACAGTTTAATTTTTCAGGGGTGTTTTGCTATTTCCTTTTGTGATTGGTACTTTAAATTAAATTCCAAACAAATCACCATACTGAAATCTTTGTGTGTCAAGATATTAAGATCAACATATCATAAGCCTCTTCCATTAATGTTATTTTGCTGCTGTATCTCCTGAGCAGCACTGGTGGAATTTAGTGAATTTGTGTTGTTTAAAATCCTTTTAATTAATATACTGAGCACTCATAGCATGTTATTGAAATCAACTTGGATGCAGTCATTTGATTTTCCTTCTCTAGCATTATCCAAGGCAAGAGATTGTTTACATCCATTAATGTCATGTTAGGGAAATTTGGGCTAGAATTTGATGGGATGCTGTATTCTGATAGCTGCAAGAACTGTGTAGATTTCAGAAATTAATGGTGAGACTTCAGTGTTATGAATTAATAGATTTATAGAATACATTCTTTATATTGAAGCACAAAATAAATTCTGAATTTTTTTTAAGGAGAAAATTGTCTGGGGGATTTTGACTGTTGGTGAATTACTCTGCCAGGCTATGTGGTTTTAAAGCCAAAACACATACGCTTTAAAGCATTTAATTTTTTTTTGTCCTATTTCACTATCAAAGGCTCTACACAAACAGAGGAAACTGACATGAGCTGGTGTACTGGAGGAAATAGTTAAAGTAGCTAAGCACAAGCACTATCAAACACATAAACAAACCTCTAAAAGTAACATTTGTATCATCATTATTAACTTACTATCTTTAAATGTTTCTTATGACTGATGCTGCAGAAGAAAGAGGCTAGAAAGCATGATGTTTAACAACTGGAAAGTTGAGCTGCATACAGCCAGTTGTTTTTTTTCTTACTTTTCTTTTTACCCTCTATATTCCATGACTCAGTGGGGAAGGCGAAGAGCAGTCTCAGCCCTGCTTCCTGGGTGCGGAGTGCTGTGCCCTACTCTGGAGATCTGGGAAGGGAATGCTGCTGCTCACACTCCCAAAACTTACTTTGTGTCTTTCCAAGTTTTAATCATTGTGAATAAAACTTAGATTAGACTATTAAGATGTTTTAGATTTTTTAAATTTTTTAAATCCTGAAACTCATTTAAACCCCCTTGCCTGTAGAGGTTGAGGGTTTATCTGTGTGCACACCACTGAGGCACATGAGCTGCGTTGTTGCTAACTCCTGTGTAAGTTTTTATAGGAAGAGTAAAACGGGATTACAGCATCCATTTATTACTCTGCTCAAATTCATCTGTGTGAGATTTCAAAATATGTAGTTATTCAAGTTTCAGTCTCTGACAATGCTTTTGCAGAATGCTAACTGCGTGTTGTTCAATATCTTCATCAGCGACCTGGATGAGGGTACAGAATGTATCCTCAGCAAGTTTGCTGATGACTAAACTAGGAGGAGTGGCTGACACACCAGAGGGTTGTGCTGCCATTCAAAGAGACCTTGATAGGCTGGAGAGTTGGGCGGGGAGAAACTTAATGAAATTCAACAAGGGCAAGTGCAGAGTTTTGCACCTGGGGAAGAACAACACCATGTACCAGTACAGGCTGGGGGCTGACCTGCTGGAGAGCAGTGTAGGAGAAAGGGACCTGGGGGTCCTGGTGGACAGGAGGATGACCATGAGCCAGCAATGTGCCCTTGTGGCCAAGAAGGCCAATGGCATCCTGGGGTGCATTAGAAGGGGGGTGGTTAGTAGGTCAAGAGAGGTTCTCCTCCCCCTCTATTCTGCCTTGGTGAGGCCACATCTGGAGTATTGTGTCCAGTTCTGGGCCCCACAGTTCTTGAAGGACAGGGAACTGCTTGAGAGAGTCCAGCGCAGAGCCAC
>VZRW01011396.1:0-47922 GCA_013398125.1 Aegotheles bennettii | reverse complement strand
TAGATGATCCTTCGAGGTCCCTTCCAACCCCTAGAATTCTGTGATTCTGTGAAAAGCAGCTTGGGGTTTTAGGTTGTGGATTTCCACATTGCTCCTCCTCTGTCTGTAAGCCAGGCAATGCAGGATAGGGATAATGCATGAAACTGAGAAAGCAGCTTGCTTTGTTGAGCCCAGCCACTCAAGAACCAGGTGATGTACTGCACACAAGGGAGGAAAATCAAAGTCAGAATCCTGTAAATATTTATGTACATAGTTAAGCTTAAACATAAAAATGGTTTTTTAAACTTAGTTGAACTCCTTGCACATGAAGTTAAGAATGTGTGTAAATATTTGCAGTCTGGAACCTATATCAGGCTTTAAAAATATTTTAAAGTACTTTCAAAAATACTTCTTAAAAATTATCATTATTATTATTTTTTAATACTGCAAGGCCCTGTGCCACAACAAGATGAGTTCAGAGAATGCAAAACTGGCCGCATGGGTAACTGCTCCCGGCAGCAGCAGGCAAGGTAACAGCTGGCTTACCGACCTGCAGGAGCCTTTTGTCTACACGCTGGGGCTCTCTCCGGGAAGAGTTAAGTGTTCAGTTAGAGGGCAGGAGGCTTGGCTTCGGGTCACTGAACTCGGGGCTGCGGTTGTCTGATTCAGCTAATTCTTCCCCTCCAGACTTCTCAAGTAACTTTGAACAGATTGCTTAGGCTCCAAGTGCCTGCGAGTCCCAGTAATAAAATGGGGTTAATTATGCAATCTTCCATCACTTGCCTGGACTTCCCCCCGTTCTTGAGCAGAAGCTAGTTTCACAGTGCTCCTGAAAGATAAGCAATTTGTGAGATCCCTGAAAGTATAGGTGTTGGACTACCTGGAATTCAGAAGGACTGTGTTTTTGTAGAGTCTTGAAAGCTCAGCATCTATCAGTCTTTCTCTGTGTTTTTTACTTATTTTATTAGCTCCTGGTGTGAAGGAAGCAATGTTATCCTAGCAACCTGCTGTCTTCATTTGGGCTTTCAGAGTGTGTGTGTGTGTATGTGTGTTGTATATATTAGTAGTGAGGGACTGAAAACATGTGCAAGCCAGCCATGTGCTGATGTTGTGCGGACTCCAGCTCCCACCGACCCACCCACTTTCCTTCCTTCCTTCCTTGGAGAGCTGGCAAACAAATTACAGCCTCAGTGTGTGTGCTGCTCGGGCAATGGCCCGCTGGGGAGATGGTTGGGGGAAAACATTTGGATGCCAGATTGGTGTCTGTTTAGGCATCTCTCGGTGTATTTTACAAGTCTGTGGACAAACAGTAGTAAAGACTTAGGTGGAGAAAAATTTATATATTCCCTGCAGGAAAGGGGAGGCTGGGGAGTCTATTTGGGATAGGCAGAGGTGTTGCTGTTGCACCCAGGCAGGTCCCACATGGTCCCACAGTGATGTGCCCTAAAAGCTGATGGACAGGAGAGGGTGGGCGGCTCTCCTGACGGCAAGTTTCAAAAATGCCAGATTAATTCATTGTGTGCTGCTTGGACATGAGGTTTAATAACAGATCCTGCACAATATGTTGGGGTATGTGTGTGGGGCAAGTGTGAAATTGGGCTGAATCTACCCAGAACCTTCTCAATGAATGGTACTTTGCAAAGTCATATGGTTTAATCAGATGATTTCTAATGTGTTTTTAAGCGAGGGTTAAAGGAAACATTAAGCTTATGTTTCCTTGTTGCTGTCATTGCTGTTTTACGTATTAGAGTCTTAATGGTAATGTTTTCCTTTCTTTTTCACAAACAAGATGACCTTGGCAGTTAATGACCTGCTTACAGTCTTTGGCATGGCTCTGGTGGGGAGGGGGTATTCGTCATGTTTATTCAGTAATTTCACATTATGGAAGGAGATGCTCAACACTGGCTGCAAGGAGGCAGCAAGCAAAGCAGCATAAAGGAGCTTGACATCCAGGAGGAGAGGAGGAGAGTGCCTCTGTTTTAGGGGGAGTTTCCCCCTGAGTTCACACGATGCAAAAGCAGGGGGCAGGTGGGCTGGAAGGCACGGCGTGGGCTGATTTCGGGGGGTCTGCATATGGTGGCGGCGGTGACGCAGCTGCCTGGCGCTGTGGAGGCAGGGAAGAGCAGCTGGTCCCTCGCCAGCACACTCGGGTGCTTTTTGCTGTGCAGCTGGAAGCTGAATGGCTTTGCTTCAGGGGAGGAAAGCTCACCCCTCGGCACCCGTGTGGCCACGCTGTGCAGACCACCGCACAGCAAAGGGGGGGTCTGGGGCAAGGGGGAGATGGGCTGGCAGCCCCAATGCTGCCTCGGCTGCCCTTCAGTGCAGAAACAGTTAAATGTGGCGTGCATCTTCTGTGTATCAAAAAAGCCGTAAATAAGTAGTACCAGGCCTTCCTGACCCACATCACACTTACTGGCCAGAGAAATGTTTAGCGTGCTTCGTCTGCAAATACTTGGCGCTGTGCTCTTGCCTCTGCGTACTGCAGCTGCGGTGCCGCAGTCAGGAACTTAGTGACTAAACCAAAGCTCTTGGGTATAAGATTTTTTTGTTGTTTTTTTTGTGGGACAAGAGAGGGATAATTAGTTGTCATCTTTTTTTTTTTTTTAAGATCTGGGATTTCCATGGAAAGAATCAATAAGCCGGTACCTTGCAAAGAATTTCTGGCTTTGGAGCAAGTAATTTGCTTTTTAAATCGCTTGATAGTTTTTTTGTTTTTCCCCCTCCCCCCGTTGTACTGGCTGTGAGGGAAGCCTAAATAGGTGGGGAAAAGTCCACGCAGGTCAGTGTGGGGCTCCTGTTGCCAGCGCTGGTGAGGGGGCAGTGGGAAGGCTGCAGCTATGTGAACTGTAATTTTATTTATTTTGGTCTGCTTTCAAACTGTTGCAGTAAATCTATTTTCCTTGTCACTCTGTAAATCATTATATAGGATTAGGCCTTTTACCAGCTTTTAAGAATTCTGCAGTAATTTTAAGGACTTCCCCCCTCCCTGGCTCAGCCAAGCGATTGCTATTGCTGGTGTTCCTTGCCATTTAAATAACACCAGGCCTGATTAGGAGGAAATGGTCTCTGGAAGGCAACCGACATTTTCAAAAGCACTGTTCCACAAAGGAGACTTTGAACTGCTCTAAGACTCTTAAAAGTTAAATAATATTTTGAATGTTATAGTTCTGGTGTTTTTCTATTGTCATGGGAGACTTGGATCAAGTCCCAGGATTGTGGTTAACTTTGCCTCCACGCTTGGGCCTTATTTATTACCACTGAAGAGATGAACTTCAAGCTACTTAATATTTTTCTTTTTTTTTTTTTTCTTCATTAACTCTTAAAATTGAAACCTCTTTTTTTAAAAGACCTCAAAGTTTGCTGATTTTGTGATAGAGGGATGATGAAGATGAGCCATGCCGTGGAGGTGGCGGGGGCCGCTGACCCACCATGGCCACCTGCCTGCGGCTTGGGCACCCCACACACCTCCGAGCTGTGTGGTGGGGGTGTGAGGCTCCCTGCGGCACCTCCGGCGTGAGAGAAAGGAGGTAATTAAAGGTCGGGTGGAAGGATGAGATGCCTCACGCAGCGGTCAGAATTCGGCCTGCCAACATCACTGTGTGAGGCGTGGGCTGCTGGGCCGCGCTTGCCCTCCCGCTGGCAGCCGGGTCTCGGCACTGCCCCAGCCAGGGCCTGTCCCGGTGCGCAGCCGGCGGTGGGGAGCCAGGCCGGCAGTGTTGGTGGGCTGGTCCGAACGCCTCAGCCCCGCGGTGCCAATGGCCGGCGTTGGCCTCGCCAAGTGAAGCAGCAGAAGCCTTTGTGCTTCAGCTGGGGAAGGCCTCAGGGTTTGAGGGGATGTGTGGTGGGCGGTGCAGCTCAGGTTTGTGGCTTTCACTTACAGAGGAGACAGCTTTCATCTGGGGGCTACTGGAGGTGTGGTCTAAAGGAGCAATTTTGGTGGAACAAGGTTTTCTTTTTTTAGGAAATAAAGTTATTACTTTAAGGACACTTACGCACTTATTAAGGTCTCAGAAAGCTGCATGAACTATGATAATAAAATTCATCATGCTGTTACATGCTGGTCAAATCATGGCCTTCATTGTTAGGCATGGGTTTTTCCTGTTGTCATTTGTCTCCTGGGGATTTATTTGGCATAACGTATGATTTATTTGACATCATGTAATCTGCATGCGGTAGTCATGAACCCTCGCTTTGAGTACGTAGGGTCTAGGGCTGCCCTTGGTCAGCGCAGTCTCTCAGGGCCCATCTTGCATTAGCATGTACTTCCTGCCTGTTCCCAGGAGCCTAATTACTAATAGAATAATATGTAATAATGGCTTATCAGACCAGATTGCGTTACTGTAACTTTCTTTTGCCATAAGTCAATGTACGTCAAAAGTGTTTGTTGGTTTAAGTTGAAAGCCTGGGTATGTTTCTCTACTGAATAAATTATCCTTTCCAGTTTCTGAAAGGGCAGAAATCCCTTTCTGTTTAACAATGCTTAGTGTCTACTAAATGCAAAATAAAGATGGTTTCATAGTTGCATTTTTGACCCAGGTGAAAATGTAATAAATGAAGCGTGAGGCAGAGGAAGGGGAAGCAAGTAATCAGATGCTAAAGAAAGTTCATGAATATTAAGCACTTTCCACTTAAGCAGTCTTTCTAATAATCTGAGACATTAATAGTGGTATGACTGCTTGCATCTACACCAGCTGTATAAGAGAGATAAAAGTCCCAGTTTAACATGATTTTTATCAGCTTGCTCATGCTAGTGTTCAACCTACGGAAGTTGTCAATTTGCATGTTGGAAAACAGCTTTCTAACAAACAAAACCGGCTGTATGTGCAAATGAACAGCACAAGTGTCACATGGTTCTTGATCTAGGGAATAATGGAGTAACTGATGGTAGTTTAAATACTTTGGGTTTTTGTTCTCCCCCTTCCCCCAAGGTATTCAGCCTTAGTGCCTAGAGTTGTACTTAGTGATTCAAGAATAAACCTGTAAATGCATGTTGAATATTTTCTGGTAACTAATTATAGGAACTGTTTGTTCCCAAGTTAATGAATTCCCTATTAGAGTTGCCTGCATTCGGTCTGTTACATGTATTGCAAAATAATGATTGTCATGTTTTGTTTTTTTTAACATGTGTGTTGTAAATGTAAGCTGTGCCAGTAAAGTAAAAAAGGTTTGGTTATGACTGTCCTCTAAACTGTCTGTGGATATTTAAATTTATGCTTCAGGAAGGTACTTGGAAAGTTCTGCTTCCTCAAACCATTTGTGTTTTCCTGCCTGGTTTGCTTGTTGTTTTGGATACCCCAAAAGGGAATGCTAATGAAGTACCTGTTACATTTGTTGCCAGACAGAAGTATGGGTGAAAGATTTATACTTGTTTAAGTGGATAACTAGGGAGTGTTTGAAACAAAAAAACCCAAATCAAAACAGGACAACAACAAAAGCCAACCCATGCTAAACCTTCCCCTTTGGGCTTGTCTGTTTGATTTCCTGCTCAGAAGGGCCGGTCTGCTCTGCCCCTTCCTATGACATTTCTGCTCCTGTTTGGGAGCTGCTGAACTGCTTGCTGTACTGAAGTGAACTAAAACCCGCTGCTTTTGCGGGCTGTGATCTGGTAGTAGACAAACCAGCGCTCCAGCACGCATCAGATGGGCAGTCTGGATCAGGCTCTACCTCTAAACTTGTGAATCGGAGCACAGTTAAGACTGGGATCCGATTTAGACCGTACACAGGTAATTCTTTCGTGCAAGTATGTTTGTTCTTTGCTTGGGGAGCAGAACCTGGGAGTAGGATGCAGGCTAAGCCAGCTTCATGTATGTTCCTCAAAGGTGAATACATTGCATGCCTCTAAAATAGCGGACTGTGAAACCAAGAAAGAAAAATGAAGCAGCATTTCCTACCGCTTTGTGTAAGGTCTGGGCTGCATTACACATCTGAAAGCAGCTTGCTATTCTCGGTGCATTCACTAGTGATTAGCTTTTTTTCTGTAGTGCTTGAAATTCGAGATCTTGCTATGGAGTTAGGGAGGAGTTCCTATAGAAGCAGACACAGTACTTTTTCTGTAGCAGGTTTTTTAAAGTGTTCATATTGATTGGTTTGAAAGTCTGTCTCCTCTAATAACTCAAATTTATTTCTTACAAAACTCAAAATTACTAAATTGCTGTTGCCAAATAAAAAAAAAGGTAAACGGTAAAGGATCTCATTCTACATCTGTAGTGGGTTTTTTTTGTTCCATCTGGTGTATTCCTCTTGTTACTATATTGCAGACCTTGTATTATCAAAATAAGTGAGTAAACCATTGTTAATACGAGTACTTAAAAATATGACCTTTGGAAGAGTTGAAGTTAAGAGTTTAAAAATAGAGAAGGAAAACTGTATTTTTGTCTTGCTTTGTTTGGGAGATACAGAACCTTAATGTGACTTTGCATCTTTGTAGTAGCTGTGATAGTTGTTTGTTTTTTAAGTGAAGAAAGCCTTCTACCATGAAAAGGACAGACTTTGTTTGCTGTTCTTTACAGCACCTGTGGAAACAATTTCAGTCTTTATGGCAATCTATTTTAAAGTTATCTTCCNGCCCCCCCCCCCCCCGGTGATTTTTATCTAGTGTCAATAGCAGGGATTTATAAGACTTTGGGAAAGCTGCTTTTTTAGGGAGCTGAGGACATAATGTGTCTGTTTGTAGCTTTCTTGGCAAAATTAGTGAATATTAGTGGTGCACTGTTTATTGCACCATAATGTGTAAGCCCTTTTAGCTATGGACCAATAACTCATGGGTTACACAGTGGTGTCTGAGTGATTTGGAGCTCTCCTGGAGGGAGAATGGAGTGGTATGAAGCTCTGGTAACCATATTTCGCCCTAGCATTTTGTGCATCAGCTGTGTAGCATTTGTAGTTATTGCTAAAATTTGTGGTAGGAAGCTGCCTGAAATGAAATGTGAGGAACTCTGTATAATAATAAAATCAATTGGACTGTTTCCCCAGTAATTCTAGAGACTGATGCATCATTAATGTTGGTAATACAGTGGCTGTCAGATCACAAACTTCTCAATAAATGTGCAGCTGGCAGGCTTTGATGGAAATTGGAGGCAAGCAGAGAATGAGATTTAGGGCTTTGATATATGGGGTGTCAGCCATGTGATGAAGTTTTTATCAATTTCTGTCACTTCTGTCTCTTATGCTCACTACATATGTGGTCTTCCTTGCAGTGTCTGGTGGTGGCTGAAATGATAACCGCACCATTTTAGCGTTTAGTAATAGAGATAGACATTAAAAGAAGAGCCAACTTCACTTTTAAATATATTGTTCTGTATATGAAGGCATCGTATCAAAAATGTAATGCAGTAATCAGCTATTACACAGTTAGTAACTTGTTAGCCATGATAATACTTCTGATGGAAACTGGAGGCAGAACTAGTTATCAAGGAACTTGCACAAATTCAACAGCAAGGTGGTTGTTTAGTATCCTAATTAACAGCCTGTACTTGGGAGGCATCAGGAGAACCAGTCAAGTGGTTTTTCCAGTCCTTCTGACTGTTGTTTTTGGGGGTTTTTTCATGTTTGTATTTTAAACTGCTTAGTAAATCAGGAGTTTTCAGTATCTGTAGATTAACCTGTTTGTAAGACCACCTAGACCTAGAGCAGTTACTTGAAAAAATCAAATGGGTATGTTGCAAATCCTTGTCGATGTTGATTTAGGTCCGAATTACATAAACAGCTGGAAAGTGGCACAAATATCTGCAACATAAAGGAAAAATAAACAAACTAGTTTGTCAAGAGTAAATACTGATAAGGACGTTTGAATTTGAACACCATCCACTTCTGTGTTATGAGGAACACAAGCTTTCATCTTGGACTACACTGATTTACACATTCACTAAGTTGGGGTGTGCGTTTTTCTCTCTTCACGCCCTTAAACCAAAATGAGGTCTCCAGAAACAAAGCAAGCCCTTGCCCATTATAGGGATAAGTATCACATTAGCAATAGCTTTGGATGGCTTTGGGCCAAAGTTGGATGAAATAGTTTCCCACTTGTAGATCCTTGCAAGCAGTTTGGAGCAAGTGTGTGCACTTTGAGCTATGCTGTTGCAGGGGAGGGCATGCCTCCTTGCACAGAGTTGTTAATTTCTGATCTCGGCAAACTTTGGGGGGAAGTTTTTCTTGTTTGGATTTTTTGACATGAAAAAAAGTGATCATGCAGATGCTTTATGCATAAAACTCTAAAGCATAATGATTTCTCCCTTGTCCTACCTCCACACATTCTTCCAGGGAGAATGTAACTGGTACTTCTTATGCCTGAAATCCCATGGAAAGTATTAGTAATGTAATCCTGCATAAAATATATTACAGGAGTTTAGTTAAAAGAAATGCCCTTTAAAAAATTGATAGGCTGATTCTCTCTGGGCAGATATCACACTTAGAGTAATTTCTTTTCAACATAACCCAGCTCTGTTTTAATAGTTTGGAGCTGGCTAATGCCATATCCACATTCCTGGATTTGCTGCCATTTTAGCTATGAAGATGGTTTGAGCTGTAGTAAATGGGTGAAAGTTTGCGCCCATTTTGCCCCTTGGGATTGTCTGCATCTGTACAAAAGCAGTTTTTCGTTCTGAACACCTGCAGAGAAGGCAAGGTAATATGCCTGCTGATTCACTGGTGTTCCTGTAGGTCGTGAATACTTAAGACTGCACTGGCATGCTGGCAGTTTTGGGCAGGGCGAGCAGAGGATTCAGTTCTGAGCACTGACAGGTGTTGCTGCATCTGTAAGCTGTGGGTTGAATGCCTCAAATGATCTTGTAATTTATCTGTCCCAGGAATTTGCAGAGTATATTAGTGCTGCACATCCCACAACAGCATGAAATGAAGGGTTGTTGCCCATGGACAAAAAAAAGCCTGCCTCTATCCACAAGATCTATTTTTATTTTTTTTTCCTCCAGCTATTTTATGAAGGCAGTGATATTTGACTACTGAAGTTGTTTATTTCCTAGGTTATAGGCCAAGTGCACAAGAAAAGAAGCAGAGCAAAAGACTTCAAGTTTTATATCTTCTGCAATTTGAAATGAGTAATATGCAGGGTAAAGGATGCTGGGAACAGTATTTCCCGGGAAGATTTTAATTCCAGTTGTAACTAGTTTGCTCGGTGTGCCTGTAACTCCTCCTGTGGTCCTAAACGTATCTGCTTACCTCTCATATGTTTCCACTTTCTGTGGAGCCCTAGAATTTGAAGTAGTATGTAGAAAGAAAATTTCAATACAAGTCAAAACTTTTCTTGCAAATATGTGCACGTGGCCGATTTGCTAATGTTTTTTTAGTCACTATTGATGGTTTAAATGTAGGTGCCTCCCCTTGCTCTGCTCATTGGTAACTATGTACTTCTTTAATTTGGGATAATTGGACACATATATAGATGTGTGTGTATATATACAGTACTTCTGATACCATCTGTGTATTTGACTTTCTTAAAATGACTAATGATATAATTTTTTTCCTCTTTTTCTTTCTCTCTAACCTTTCAATTTCTCTCAACACTTCATCCCCTGCAGAGGGTCAGCATTTAAGGCTTTGCTTCTGTGAGTTTGCTTAAAGGTCTGTAAGTACACATTATATATTTTAATGTGAGTAGAATTGCCTAAATAGGTCTCATTCCACATTAGCTCTTTAGAAGGGCTCTGGACTCTTACATGTCAGGTTCCAGGAATTAAAGTTGGAAGGAGTTTTTTTTGGTGTTGAAAGCCAAGCTTGCCTCTTACGGGTTAAACCGTGGTGTCTGTGTATGGATAGACAATATTCCTTTTAGTAAAAAGGCTCTGCATCTGGCACATAGTCTCATAGGCAGATGAAATCATGAGGAATAGCTGGTAATGTCAAGTAGAATAGATGGTAAAATTATTAAATTATGTAGCATTGTCTAATCTGCTCGTGCAGCTTTGCCTGCTACAAGTGACAAACCAATATGCCATCAAATTTGACAGCCCTCTTAGTTTATTGTAGAAACTCGACACAAACTGTCGTTCATGTGCTCTAGAAGCGATGTGTTTCGGATAACAGGAAATACATTCCTCTGGCACCTTATAAAACCCTACCACTGGCTGAGTGTTACGTGAAAGAAAGCATGGAGTCCAGTTCATAATAACAAGTGTAGCTTAGACTGAATATATGCACTTGTCCTCTTGCTTTCCTTTTGTAGAAGTTTATGGAATCATTATTTTAAAATTAATGGCTTAGATATGCAAAAAGTCATTGTGTGCAGTCTGTTGCAGAGGTGTAGACCCAGACCATGTGAAGTTATGCCTCGAAATGGCATAATTTCAGTGGAGATAAAATGTCAAATCTGTGGCCTGTACAATACATGAAGTGGATGTGTTCATGGAATTCAATGCATGCCAGGGCAGAGTAGCCAACAGGAGCCCAGTTTTCAACTCTCAGTTGTAATTGTTGTATCCAGGTTTCGATTTCTCAGTTTGTGATGTGAAGGATGGGATGGACATCATCTCTTTGATGTAGGTCTAATGAGGGCTGATGCAGAGCACGCATCTCTACTGCCTTGGCCTGTGTTCCTTCATTTGGTTGCTTCTATCCTTATTAATATATGTCTGGCTTCCTTCCTGGAAATACTTGTGTGGTGCCAAGCCTTGTGGTAGTTTTGTAATGGGACTGATGAACATGTGGCTGTTCAGCTGGCTTCCACCAGTCACATCTTGGAAAGAAACTTCTCTCCAGAAGCAAAGTGGTTTGCCACTGTGCTGACCCACTGCTACACTGAGATAATACCAGTAAGTTGAGAACATCTTTGCATATTAAAATGTATCCAAGTCAAATTGCTCAGACTAGCGTAAACTTGAAGCTGCTTTTCATGTAGTTGCTGACGACAGAAAATGAGAGTATATAATGTGAATACAAAATTTTGCATCTCGTTAGGTTGAGTGTGCTCTGTCAGTGAGACAGCCATGACAAATAGACCAGTCATGTCCAGAAAACAAACTTGCTCCAATACAACATTTATTTCATGCTCTCTTAATCTACCTGTGCTATTCTGTAAACTCTAATTGATTAGAAACCAAGTATAAGAGTAAAGAGGATCTATGGTCTGTTTTACTTTGTGTAGTTCTCAAGTGCAGCATCTAAGAAAACTGTTACAGTGAACAGTTTTGTATTGATATGTACTTCTCTTTCTAAGGTTAAAAGCCGACTGTATATGCAGAAATCTGAAACGACTGGAGGTTATCTTCCCAAATTCTCTTTTGGGAAGAAGGCTTCCATCCCTTGAATAAATCCAGCTGCTTTATTTCCATCTGTTTGCTTTCTGGTGCATTGTCACAGGATGATCTGATATTTGAGATTTCTTGTCTCCATACTACTTTACTCATAATAAAACTTGGCCAAAAGTGCTGATCCAGATTAGCAACAATATGACACATCCGTGAAGTATCAGAGATGATAAAAATTAGTTTTAACACATCAGATCAGGGTCATTAAGATTCCAAACTAATTAGAGATTGAATTAGCCTTGAATTACAACCGATTTTCATATCTTTTTGAGATGGAAAGACAAAGTAGTAACAAGCATAGAAATGGAGCTTTTAAAACTTTAGATTCCTCCAAGAAAGAGAATGGCTGGAATAAGATGTTGTTTTTGTTTTGTTTCATCTTTTGAAAATCCATAGCTTAAACATTGTTCTTGGAACTTAGCTTTAGTTTTCTCTAGGTGTTTCAGGAATAAGAAACTCTGCTAAATGATCATTCTTGATAAGCAGAAGATAACACTTGGGTGTTTAAATTGTTTCACTGAGCTTACTGGCACTACACAATGATGCTGTTGCCCTTGAGCCACTGCACACTCCTGTGCACTGTATTTTAAAAATAACATGTATGTGTGTATTTCTAGACTGTTATTTCTAGAAGTCTTTGAGGAGTGTATTAAGGGTGTTTCAATTACAGGCATCAGAAGATATATTGGGCGAAAGCTTAGAATTTAGTTCTTTAATAAGGTTTACTGTGATATTAAAGTAGTAAAGCTTACCTAACTTCTCTTAAAACTGCTTGGAATAATTTAATTGGTTGATTGGATTTTCCTGTGGAAGAAACATCACAGGTTGCAGCCTTTATCTTGGGTAGGAAGAATGAAGTGAGTATTGTTGCCTTTGAGCCATTTACTTGGCTGGAATAAGATAATATCGGATCTCTGGGGGTGTATTCAAGTCTGTTTTGTGTGATTGTTAATTCAGCCAGTTTTGAGTCAAATTTTAAGTCTGTTTGAGCTCAAGTTCGGTCAAGCATGTGTTAATTTTGTCCTTATTCAGAAAAGTGCTTACATTGACCATATGCTTAAATATCATCAGCTGCTGAATTAAACTCTGAAATCCCTCAGGTGTTCTGCTGGCTTGCTTTTATTGCAGCCTCTGTACCTCCTAACAGGAGGTTGGTATAGGAGTATCTTTACTGGCATAAGAATTTTAGGAGCAAAGCAGAAATTTGTAAGTATATCATGCCATCTTATTTTGGGTTTAAGGGAAGCCAGGAAAACTTGGTCTGCAGATCTACATTCTTCATGTAGTGACTTAATTACTGGTGAAAATATCAGATCACTGTACAATTCAATATTGAAGTTTTAAAGAGCACTATAAAAATCTGTTATTTCTTTCTAGAGGTACCATTTGCTACAGGTTTTTCTCAAATATTTGTGCAGCTGTTCTTTGGAAGATCTAAATGTTTAAATGGTAATTGAAAGCCCTTTCCAAATTTGTTGCATTTTTAAGAAACTTCCAGTGCATTTTACATGACAAATGCTTTGCTTTCCTCTGATCTCAGCAGGTTCTACATGTTAGTAATAAATGATTATTTACATTTTTTTAACTTGACATGGTTTTGCCTTGGAGCTTAAGTGTGAGAAGAGAAAGGAAGCTAGAATATTAATTTCTTTAGCATAGCCAAATATAAGGTTAAGGTGCAGAAAGCTAAGTGCAAACAGCTGCTGACTATGACAAGGGGTACTTCGTGAATGCTGTTTTAATTATGTTAAAGTTAGAAAATATGTTGATGAGTATCTTGAGCAAGATTAATTTATATAACTTGTTAAAACTTGCAAGAGGGTTTGAGATTTATATCTAATAAATATTGATGGTTTGCAACCGAGTTTGTTGTGCAGACAAATGCCATCTGACTATTATTGTCAAGCTTGTTTTAACCTTCAGAGATAACTTTTTAGGAGAGAAACACACTGCAAAAGCTATCTGGCAGAGAGTCAAGAATTGCAATGTGTTGGTCTGCTTACAAATGCTATTGTAGTGAAAAAGATTGACAATATGGAATTTTTCCTATTTGTTGTTTTTTAATTTAATATATGTAATTCTTTAGCTATTGTTCCACCTTTCAGTGAATGCTTCATTCTGCAGGTGTTCCTTAATTTCAGGGAATACCGTTGTGGCAGAACACTTTATTTTGGATTTTTTTATCCAGAGTAATCTGAAATCTAGGTAGTCCTGTTTAAATAAGCTAGCTTTACTTTGGGACTCACAACCTATTTACTTGTGCTAAAGTGCTGTAACATAACATTCGTAGAAGTTTCTGGGAAGGCTTTAAAAGTCTTTTGAAAAGTATATTATTTAATATATTACAATGCTTTCTTGAATGTAGGCCAGGGAGAACGCTCATATTAAACAAAGTGTGCAGAACACGCAGGTAATACAAAAGGAGTTTTACCCTGGAGCACTCTTCTTGCTTCTGCAAGGTGTGCTGCTACTGTTTTCTGCCCTCCTCCCCAGCCCTGGTTCAGTTATGGTTATCTGAGAACCTGCTTTCAGGAAAATCTGAAAAGCAGTGGCGGTTATCCAAGCCATGGATTATGTGCATCAAAATGCACTATTTACATCCAAGAGATGTTACATTCTGTCTGAAACAGTATAAATGTAGCACTGGATTCTGACAGAGCCATTAGTATGTATTATTCCATTAACGTTGCACAATGAGTGCAGTATAAGGGGAAGCATTGTAGGACAACAAGGTATGTGCTTGGTTCTGCTACTGACTTCTAGGGTGGCTATTGAAAGTCATGATGACTGGGTCTCTGCTTCTTTCTTGTGCCTCTTTCAATTGAAATTTCTTCTAGAAAGATTCAGTCACTTGATAGGTTGTGGAATACTGTGATTAAGGCCTTTATAATATGGTACTTTCATCAATGGTAATTCCCATGTAATCATGATGAGACTTTTCAAAAAGTATTTTCTGATTTGGCCATTACATTACATTTTCACTGTGTTAAAATTAAGTTTGTGTTTTCTTTTAAAGCTACGAACATCAGGGCATCTTGTGCTTTAAAAGAATGGTATAAGGAAAAAAAAAGCCATAGAGGCTTTGAAAGCTATCGATCTGATGCAGCCAGCTCTTGCAATCTGGATTCTAGTGAAGTCACTGCCAAAAATGTGATTGACTTCAGTACAGCAGGGATTTTACTTGTGATTTGATGTGTAAATTTAAGTGCCTGTGTATTCAACAATGTCAACAGAGTTTCCTTGCAGGGAAAATAAGCTTGTTTACATCATCAGGTGTTAAACTGTATTTTTAATTAAAGATTTTCTTAAAAACATAAAATCTTCATTATTTGAAAGCAATATGCTTTAGTTTAACAGTGAGGAGAAATTAGAATTAAGAAAGCATGATAAAGTTTCTGAATACTTTTTATTACTAGGCTCACATTTTCAATGTTATGTATGCTGAAATTGGTTGGGTTTTTTTAGGGTTGCTAGTCCAATTACCTTCTGGCGTGTAAGCAAAGCTTATTTTGCTAACCTTTCTGGATGTATGGCTATGAATTTTAGTTTCCACATAGAAGCTGTGCTTTGGCTTTAGTGTTCTTGCAGTAAGATGCTGATAGAGTTGTGAGCTTGGTTTTTCTCTGGCATATGTGAGCACTTAGGTCAGAAACATCTTAGAATAAACAGCTGATCTACTGATTTTTTAAAATTTATTTTCAAAAGTATGACTGCAAAATTGACTTTTATATTGTAAGCATGAAATGGAAAGGAAGGACCAAGAAATTGTAAGAAGGAATGCAATTCCTTAAATCTTCTCTGTTTTAACCAAGCTAATGTTTGCAGAACCTGGTTAGGAACTCTTGATTGCTGCAATTACATATAATAACAAAACTAAAGTCCTTTGGAGAAACCCAGGGCAATTTCCAGTGGTGTTTGTGGATGGACTAATTATTTTAATACATTTGGAGTAATGCCTCTTAGCTCTTTTTTTTTTCTCCTTCGGCAATGTTGTAAACAAAATCTTTCCTTGCAAAAGACTTAATTGGTTGTAATTTGTTGGATAGAAAGCTGTCAGGAAATGGACAACAGAGCTCTGTTGGATACAGGTTCTGTGTGGTTTTGATTTGTTTAGGCATTTTAGGCTTTCTTCCAGGGTGTTGCTGAAGTTTTAACTTCTGAAAATTTGATCAAAGAAATAGTCCATCCTGTATCTGACTTTAAAATAGCATTAGTAATAAAAAGGGCTGGGTAAAGACCACCACTCGTGGGGGATTGAACAGAGTTTGAGGAATGGATCCTTCAGAGATGCAGATGCTTACTCTGCAGAGCTAGAGTTGTGAGTAGAGATGGCTTATGAGGGCTCAAGACTGATGGACTTATGGACAGCTGTTAGCATTTGGGGTGCTGGGAGCTGACACAAAGGGAAAATGCTGTTGACTTTTCTGCTACTAGGTTATTACACTGAGTAAAGGGTGAGTGTCAGGATGATGGAGCCAAGCTTTTGTCAGTAATGACTAATGATAGGACAAGGGGCAATGGTTTTAAACTGGAGCATAGGAGGTTCCATGTAAATATCAGGAAAAACTTTTTCACTGTGAGAGTGACAGAGCACTGGACCAGGCTGCCCAGAGAGGTTGTGGAGTCTCCTTCACTGGAGACATTCAAAACCCGCCTGGATGCGTTCCTGTGTGATGTACTCTAGATGACCCTGCTCTGGCAGGGGGGGTGGACTAGATGATCTTTCGAGGTCCCTTCCAACCCCTTAGATTCTGTGATTCTGTGATTCTGCGATACTGCTAGTAATTTCCATTGCAAGTTCCCCTTTCTCTTGTTTCTGTGTACATGCTTAAATTGCTGATAACTCCTCTACTTGATACACTGATTTTACAGACTGACATCGATGGTGTTTGAATGAAAACATTTTGTCTTTTTTTTTTAATTGTGACTGATGGAGCTGATGGGCTGTGTATACATTCAGAATCACTGTGTTCATAATGTGATGACACCTGTTGCATCTTTCTAAATCAGTACACTTCAGTGCTTTTCATCACTGTTTGGGATCTTTGGCCAAGAGTCTTTGAACACTGGATTTTGTGCTAGGGATACTTAAGTAACAGCAACCTGATAATGTAAACCCACTGGCGGTAAAAGAAGTGATGATGCCAGCTAGAAGTATTGTGTTATTGTCAGCAATTTTAATACTCTTCTAAATAAGGTCATTTAAGGTAGAAGTACAAATGTTCTGCTAGAACTAGAGGTTGAGTAACTGTGGGAGATTTAAAAAAAAATAATTCAAAGCTAAGTATCAGCAAAACTTTGTCTTGGCTGTGTTAGCTTATGAAGAAACAAAATTTTAATGTCTGCATTAACTGTAGAATTAATATGACACCATACAGCAGGTTGGCAATGTCATGTCAACTTTTGGAAGAAAAAATTGTCTGTAGCTTAACTTCCTATTCCTTTTACTTATCTGCAAGTGTAGTTGTTTGAACCCTCCAAGCAAAGCTGTGCCCACATTTGCCAGAAGGTTCTTATGCCATTCAGGCAAGTCCCTACAAGTGCTTTTTTGGCAGAGTTTTGGTTGAATTTCAGGTATTTGCACAGTAAGCTCAGAAGGAAACTTCAGTGTGTGAAACCATATGTACCTTCATAAAAAAAAAGGGGGGGAGGGTGGAAGTTGGTGTAACTGTGATTTGACAGAGCTCCAGCCATTACCTACTGCTCATCAGCTCTCATCTGTGTGTAGCAGGTTGTTTCCTCTCTTCTCTTGAGGTTAAACTTGTATCAGTGGGGGAATGTGTTAACGTTTGAGATCACAAGGCTTCCAGAGACTTGCTCGGCAGAGTTGCTGGTGTGAAGAGGCTTGCAGTCTGGGTCTAGAGGCCAGCCAGTTTAAATGTGGGTACAGGAACTGAAACTGCTTTGTTTATGTTCTTTTTCCATATTTGCTGATCTGAAGTTATTTTATTTGATGATTTGGGAAGGTAAAAGCTGACAGGGAGAGTGGGCTCTGTTGAATCAAGGCTTCTCCTTCCCATGGCTCTGCGCAAACCTAGTTCAGGAGAGCACTGAGGAAGCGTGTGGACAGAAGGTCCAAAGTGTAGATGGGTTGCTGTTGTGAGATGGCAGCAGCAGCTACACATGTGGAAGCAAGCACAGCCTTCCCAGCACTTGTGAGCGGTGAATATAGCTAAAAAACTTGAGTGGGTCTGCCTTCCGAGAAATGATTGGCAGGGCTGAAGCATAACTCATTACAGAAGCAGCAGAAGATTGGGAAACATTCGTTTATGCCAATTCAAATTGCTCTGATCCCTAGAGACTTGGCAGTGTGATTCACCACTATGAAATATTCAGGTTTTAATCATCATAGCCTAGTGCAAAAACTGTAACTTGGTAGTTTCTAAAATGCTGAGCTTTTATTCTGCATAAATAAGTGTGAATGTATATGGAAAGTGCATGTAAATTGGTACAAAGTATAGCTATACATTAAACTTCCAAAAACATGGATATACTTTAAAATGTGTACACATTTTTTTCACTTATCTACAGACTTAAAAGGACTGTGGAAAAGATGACCTGTCTGCTGGGAATGGTTTTTGTATGTTTAGGTGGATGAAGAGTAAGGCACAGAACTGAGCATCGGGTGTGCTAGCAGATTAGCAGTGCCTCGACATAAAGGATTTAATGTCTGGTCATGTATTTTTCACAGTAGCTTAAATATATGTCTGAATTGCTCTTAATCTTTGTTTAAGATACAAAATCCTGGTTTTGTCAGTGTGTCAAACTTTGCCAGGTCTGGAAGGTGAACTGCTGTGAAAGCTGGTATTTTTGTTTCAGATTTGCCCAGCTGATCCTCACTGCCGGACTTCATGTGGCAGAACAGTCCACATTTACAGATCAACCTTTTCCTTCAGCTATTTTCTAGGAATCCCAAGCCCTAGTACTCTTCCTTCTGAATCTGGCTGTTCATACAGCCTGGAGTCATTATGTTTCCTGTTATACAAATGAGCTGTCCCCTGATAAACGGAGACAAACCTTTCTGTTCTGGATCATGGCATTGTCTCTTGTCTGCCCCAGCATTGAAGTGTGTGGCACTTCTGGAAACACTGTGTTCCCAGCTCTCCCCCTCCACCTAGTCAACATGCTTGCCTGCCAATTTATTCTCTGAATGTGGGTTTGGTCACCCTCGTACAGCTATGTCAAGAATTACTTAGTAATTGCAGCAGGATTTGGAGTGACTGTATAACAGAGGGGAAAACAGATTTGTGTAGTTTCTGCTTCTTAAAGACACAAGAGAGGACTCAGGATTGTTAAAACACAACTCAAGTGCTGGGTTTTAACGAATGCCAAAGGCCCTCTGGTCTGATTGATGATCTGAAGGTTTCTAATATGATACAGAAGGAAATAAAGTGCATGAGTTCGACTGAGCAGAAGAGGCATTTAAAACCTAACCTAAATCTCTTTTGTGGGGGTTATTTTGTGTTAATTTTTTTTCCTAAGGAACACAAAGATATTCTTTTACCAAAGTTCTTGTTAAAGTTTTGACACTCCACTTTCCTCGTGTATGCTGTCAGAGCAGTGCCAGTGTGAGGATGGCCTGTGTTTTGTTCTAAAACTCATTGCTCTTATTTAAATCCCTGTCCCCCGTGCTCATGCTGACGTGTGAAGCAGCAAATAGATTATATTAGACCCAAGTTGTTTGTATGTATGTATTTTTCTTCTCAGAATTTCATTGAAAAGGTGGGCCTTGTGTTTTGGCATTTGAAAAGACACATAAGGTATGTTTTAAATCCCAGGTAAAATTGTTTTTCCAAAATTGCAGTGTCTGAGGTGTCTGTATTGGACTATAAGGTTTCAGAGCTCTGCTTGCTGCCGCAGGAAGGATTTGGATGTTGTCTGATTTTTCTTACAAGGCTTTAGTTTGTTGATTAGTATTGATTGCTGAAGGAATTGGCCACTTGAGTAGATGCTGAATCAAATAATCCCCTCAGTTCTTGCTTTGCAAATTCATCGTAGTGGAACAAGCTGCTGAGAGGCTTTGCATATGGGCCACAGCATGATCAGAAATTCTCTCACAGTCCACCTGGTAAAAATTGCACCTTTTTTCTTCTATTAACTATTAACAAGTGATATTTGTGCATAAATGTTGAGGTGATAGTTTGTAGTTATAACTAACAGAATAACAACAAAAGGTCAGGAGTGGCTTTTTGATATATGTAAATGGTTTAGAAACAGTGAGATTTGGCCTCCTAAATCTGTGTTGAAAAATTTTCCCACATCTTTCTATCTAAAAACTGTCTACCACAGATTCAACTCCTGACATACAGGCAGTATAAATGGAGCACCTGTAGCTAATGCAGCTTTAAGATTCTGTCTTCTAAACTGGTCTCCGAGATGTTGGTGACAAAACCATCAACTGTCCCTGACCCACCTGCTCAAGACCTTTGCAGTAGTGTGGGGTGTGTGACAGGCATGTCAGGATGCTGGCTGGGGGAGCAGGCAGCAGGTGCTACCATAGAAAATAGCCAGGGATTTTGTATACAGGTGTTAGAGAAATGCAGTTGTTCTTCTCTCCATTACTTGGAATGCTTCAAGCATAAACTCCTGCTGATATTTCTAAGAGCTTACTGACGACATGTAAAAGTAAGGATGAACTGAATGGGAGCTGCAGGATCAGTCACATAAGCCTTGTTTCTGTTAATTGTCTTGTACAAAGCCCAGGGAAGTCAAGCGATTCCTGCTGTGGTGCTGTTTACAGACCTGGAGCCTCTGGCTGGAAGACGGTTGGTTACCTCGTACACATTTCGGGGTCTGACTGCTCTGTTGGTTACCTGTTTCTTGATCCTGAATTTCTTCTCTCTACCACATTTTTGGTTATTATTCACAGCAAAAGCTCAGCTGAAGTTGTCTTACTGGAATCCTAGTTCTGTAACTGTAATTATTGTGAAAATACTTGTTTTAGTTGATAACTTCAGATAACCAATTACTAAATACTTCTCACTCAGCTTATTCCTATTCTATTTTTAAAGTATTTTGGTTTCTGTGATTAGAGGAGGAAATCATTCATATGAGAAATAGGAGCTGAAGAAAAGCCTGTATTTGAAGGAGGGGGAGTATACACTGTAAATCATGAATTGCATGATATTGTATCGGGCACCCACACAGTGCAGCTATGCTTTTGTGTTAGGAATAGCAGAATTGTCATTAATAAGAGTTTAATTCAGGAGATGATCCTTGTAAATGGGTCCTTTGGAGACAGTCAGTTTGCCCTCTGCTTTAGTTTCTGATTAAATACCTGAGGCTGAATTTCTTGTAATGGGAAATAGGCTCTTGGATGAATTTCCAGAGGAAGAATATTGATTAAGAGCTATTTGTGACCATCTGAGGTTCAGGACAATCAAATGTGCTAGGGTGGGAAATACACCCAAATATATATATGCACACACAGATCATGGTTCACTGATTTGTTTTCTTTCTCCTCTGGGAGACTACTATTCAGTCTCAGCCATTGATCACTGTAGCAGAAGCCTATCACAAAGGAAAAAAACATCAGAACTCATGAAAAGAACAAGATAATTATTTTTTTTAGGAGGCAAAGAAAATACCAGAATTAGTTAAAATGTAGGTTGTTATTACAAAATAATATGAAGCATTAATATAATACTTGAAAACATGTGTGTAGTGTAGTGTAGAAAATAAAAATGGTGTTCCTAGCGCTGTCTTTGAACAACTAATTCAACTAATAGTCTTCTGTTTTGGGGGTCTCTGAACTTGCTCTGAACACATGGGATCATTAGCAAATCTGAAAATGATTGAAATTACTTTTCTAGCAAAAGAAGAAGAAAGTCCCCACTGCTAATGCTCTATTGTCTTCCTTAAGCCCACCACGGGCTGGTTCAGGGGGAAGTGAATGACTGAACACCTGAAGCAGAACTGGTTGTCTCTTGCTGATTTTGCAAACCTAGAGCTAATCCATTGGTTTTAAACAGCTCTTCTGTACTGCATATGCAATGCATTGAAATCATAGTGCCACTGCACGAGTCTTTACTAGTAGTGATATTGTTGCCAAATTATCTCTGCATATTGATAATGAATTTTCCCTGTTATGCATGTAAGTTCCCCTGGGGTGGTGCAAAACTAGATCACTGAAATGATTTATGAAATGGAAACTTGTTTGAAAGCTCATATTAGTGGTGATTTGACAGTTGTTTGGCTTTGTTATTTTAAGCAACTTTTATCACGGAATCAGTTTATAAAAGTGAGGGGAGGGGGCAGGTGGTGTGTATGCACAGATACTGCCGTGTGAGACCCAAACATCTACTACAGAAAGGTCCTGTCTCTGACAGGAATAGAAATCAAATAGTTAACCCTCAAGGGTGGATCTGTGATAATTCAGTTAAACATACAATAATATACTAGAAGATGCATCTCTCTTCTCTGATAACATATCCCTTACAAACACTGAGTATTTGAAAGGCTCTATCTATTAGTTCAAAGTTGCTTTGCATTAGACTTAAGTGCCGTTGTTGTGAGACTCATATTTGGGGATCTGAGAAAATTTGTTCTGCAGCCTTTGCTTGTGTCTTCTCATATGAGCCTTGCTTTTGGTTAGGAAAGGGAAACGCTAGGGACTTGCACACTCGCACTGCGTCTTTTAGCTGGAGTTCCAGATTGTGGTGTCAAAAGAAAAAAAGTCAGATAATTTATTGGAGAGCTAATGTGCTTTACAGGCACGGCAAAATTTAATAGCAATTGTAGCTTCTTGAAATGTGTGTTCTTGGTAGGGGGTGGGGAAGAGATGTGAACTTGAGTGCTTTAAAAAAACCAAACAGATTAAGTACTTAAAAAAATAAAAAAAAAGGTTTAGCAAGAAGGATGCGTTACAAGTAATTAATACTTTTGGACACACACACACACACAAAATCACTTCAAACACATTCTGCAGGGAGACGCTTAAAACCAGCGTTGGAACTCCATGGACTTTGTATACATATATCTTGAGGAATGAAGGGCACAAACCAGACCCTTTTCCTTGTCTCACCTCGGAGACGATGGCGGTGGCGAGGGGATGTCAGCCCTGACACAGTTGGCTGCTCAGCCTCTGGTTTGTTCAGCTGCAGCAGCAGCTTCATGCAGGCAGCCATGGAGCTGGTCCAGGCGCCTCATGTCAATGCCCTGATTTCCATTCCCCTTATCTTTGCAGTTAGTTAGCACAGTGGTACGCTGCTTGTGGCCTGAAGGACAGGCGAGCATCTTCTCTCTGGGGCTGATACTGGTTCCTGGACCAGTACAAAAGCTGTTAGTGGTTATGTGATACATTAATAACATGGGTTATTACTCTTAAGGTTCTGTATATAGGTAAGGATTAATATTATACTGAAATTGATTGTGAATTACTTAGTTTGTTGATCTATCATTAAATCAATTCAGTGATTTAATAGCTTTTGTATTACTACTTTAAATACTGTATTACTTTCCTTGGGGCTCAGGACGATCAGACATAAGCATGTTCTTAAATGAATTTTTGGTTATTTGGTTTTTTTACATGATATAGATTTGCACTGATGATGGCTGGAAATAACTGGCTTTGTATTTTATAACATAGTTGTCTGTAAACAATCGGGCTAGAAAATGTTTTCCAGTGACAGCAGCTTTTCCTGGCTACTTTGGTATCAACATTTGGCATTATCTAGTTGCTCGGCTCAGTGCATTCTTGAATCATTTTCAGGAAAAAAAAACCAAAACAAACTAAACAAACACCTCCATAGGACTTCAGATTTTGGGAGCAGACAAAGATTCTTTCTGTGCTTTTTTTCTGCATCTGCATTCAGGTTTCTTCTACATGAACAGGAACGTTCTTTGAAGGAATTTATGCCATCATGGGGAGTGGAACACTTTGGTTGAGGTGTTTTTCCTGCTAGTCCTTTCTAAGTGGGCTCTGGGTGTGGGCATGCATCTCTGGAGCAGTCCTCGGCATTGTGTTTAGCTTTGGATGTGTCCACACCATGCTCCAGAGCTATTATTACAGCTCATTTAAACAGACGCAAGGTAGTTTAAAACAAATTAATTTGGGTTCCAGTAGCAGGGCTGCTGCAGGGCTAAGGTTTCACTGGCTGAGTATCTATCCAGAGCTGGTATTCCTGTGTGTTTCATGTTGATGTTTTTATGGCTGTGGCTCACCTACAGTAGCTGCTTTAGAGGCAGGTCAGCTAGGTCCTTGCATGCTGCAATCATACCTGGCTTGTCACTGAAGGTTGTGTTCCCTCTTTGCTGTATTTTAAACCGGTGAGTTCCAATAAAATTGCAGGGGCTGAATGCTGAGAGAGCAGCTTTGTAAGATGGGTCTTCAGTCTGCCCATAAAATGGACAAAATACGGGATTTTACTTCCCTTCACTGGTAGCTGGCGTATGACAGCCAGGCATGGTGCCACCAATTGGCATCTGTCTCCAGATTCCCCATATTGACAAGTCATTCAGAGCTGATAAAAACACTAGGTCTAGTCATAACTTTCCCCACTAAAGGTTCACAATAGCTTCAAGAGACTGTCTCGGTCTCCGTCATTTTCCTGGGCTGAGGCTGTCAGTTTGGTGACAGTTGGGTTTTTCTGCACGCTGTCTGTTTCACTGGCTTGTTAGCTGGCAAGCGGCTTGGGCTGAAATTTTTGTCTTGTTGAAGTTGCTGGATGCTTTACTGTTGACCTCAATGCTCCTTTTTCCCCACCATATGCCATTGAATTAACATATATTTCAAACAGAGATCAAATTTGTAAACACTGTCGGGGTGGCTGTAACTGCTTTAGGCTGCTGGGTGTTGGAGGTGATTGACGATGTTGTTGCTGGCCTTACAGGAACTGAGAGGAAGTGGATGGGCTTCAGTCCTTAAAATTGCCTCTCCCTCATATTGCTACCTGTTTACTGCAAAAGACAGAAGCCTCCTTTCAACCATTCTGCTTCATGTTTTAGCCTCTCTCCTGCTGCCAAGAATATTTTTACTCTGCGTCAAGAGAAAATGAATTCATGCCTTCAGGATTTGTACTCTGCTCTGTGCTATATGATAGCAACCCAGTGAGATGCGCAAGTGGAAACTGCATTAATGATTGATAAAAGCTGAGAGCTGTTTAAATTTTTTTCCTGTTTAATGACTATCAATAATTTAATGCATTTACTGTATGTTTTTAAGAAATAACACCCATATTACAGGCATGGGCTTAATAGGCTAAATGATTCAAGCTTCAAAAAATACAGATTTCTGACATGAAGCGTATCCTCTTTTTAATTAAGAATAATGCAGAAAAATATTAAATCAGACTTGTAACATGGAGATAGATCTTGTGAAATAAATGTTTCTGCATGCCCCTTCCCCAGCCCCGGTATCCTTTGGGCTGCCGTGTAGAGCTGGGTGTTTGCTCTTGCCCTGCAGGGAGCTGTGGCCGAGCTGAGTGAGAAGGTGTCTGTAGTGATGTTAGCATGTAGCCCACCCAGAGTGGCATTCAGGAGCCCACGCTGCTGCCTGGGCAGGGACCCCTGGGAGGATACTGCTCTCCAGGACATGGCCGTGTGCCTGACTTGCCTGTCCCTCACATTCTAGCTCTAAGTCTCACAACAGCACTGTTATTTTAGCTGGTTTATCAGCATGGTGTCACCTAAGTCACTTGAAGGTTGAAAAGCATGGCTTTTAGAGAGAGAATTGCTTCTTTCTAGATCTAGCTTAAAAGGGAGAAATAAATGTTTTGAAAAATTATTCCACTCCCCCTATTTCTTGGCAAGGGTCTGAATTTTTAAAGCTATAAACATCTTCCAATGTGCTTGGGTGGACTGGGTTTGGTCCACAAACCTTTGCGTATAGAATATGGGGTATGAAATCTTGTATGAGGTATGCACCTTTTTTTTGGTGGTTAAGAGAAATTTAAGTCTTTTTTTTTTATTATTGATGGTTGGTGCAGTTAGACTGGTAAGTAAAGGTCATGCATAGGTTGGTTGTTTTAATAAGCGTGTTATCTAAATGCACGTGTATGAATAGTGCTTCTGTAAGCTTAGATTTTTCACATGGACAAATGTCATTTTGGGAAGAGCTTTTTTCAGGATCCAAAGAAAACAGATGGGGAAATACAGATAGGTGTACTATTAAAGCTGCAGAAAAGAATAGTGTAAACACCTCTAAATAAAGATATAGAAATACAATACATTTGGCATTTGAAGAAGTTCAAATTAATAAAAATTATGGTTCTTGTTTCAGAACTATGTGTAATTTAAATAAAGCACAGAGTTTTATATTTAGGCATTTATTAATGGCTAGATCCCAGGAGTTCTTTAAGACCTGGGCAAATTGAAGGAAAATTTAGGAAATCTGTGTTTTGATTCACTCTTACCATGTTTTTGTCCTTTGTGCTTCTGCAACAATTTTTTTTTCTTGGCTATTTGTAATAGATACTTGAGAAGAGCTTTCTGTCTTTGTGCAGATACAGTTCTGGGAAAATAGTATTTATATTTGAAGCAGCTTGTTTCTTCACAAATATCTCCAGTACAGGTGTTTGTGGTGGAAGTGCTTACCCTGTTCTGTGTATACAGACACTCATGTATTTGCAGACATGCATATATGCATGGATAATAGGGGTATGCTTTTAATTCATGCTAAATTAAATGAGTAGATTACAAGTAGGTATTTTTATCTTCTACAATTAATTTGATTATTTTTTTCAATGTGAAATTGAGATTGCTTCTACCCTGAATAGATAATCATGGAATAGTTATTTTATTAGGTCTCCTAGATCAAGTGGTTGAAAAATAAACAGAAAACAAAAATAATTTTTTACTATGATGTAAACTCAGCTATTTCTATTACTGCACACTGAGTGTGCACATAATTCACCTGAAAACAGTAGCTGTTTGTTAAACATAGATTTGAAGAACCTTGAGAACACTTTGCCTCTGAATTGTGTGAGGTGGTGATGATGAACTCCCTCTACACCCCCTTACAAAACCCTGCTTTGCCTCATGTTGTGAACATGGTTTGGGGAGGGGGCTGTACATACAGCAGCGCTCTGATCCGATTCCTTTCTTTAGCTTTTATTGTAATGGAAGTAATAAACATAGAGCCAGAAAATCTTCCAAGTTGGCGGTGTATAATGGAGGCTCCCCTTAACAGAGTGGTTCCCCGAAGGGCTGATTTGGGCTCCCGGTGAAGGGGACAGACAGGATAAAGTGAACAAGCTCTTTGCCAGTCGCGTGGTGCAGACTGGAAGTGAGGGGAGTTACTTTGCCAAAATTCCTTATTTTCTGAATGTAAAAAGTCTCTGGATCAATTAAATTACAAACTAGATCCTGCCAAATGTCATGCAGAGTCTTTGCGTTTAACTGTGGGAAGTGGGTTAGGTTTGGGTGACACCTGGAAAAAACATTATTATTGTCATTGTGCAGCTTGAAGAATGAATCTGGCACTGTTTGTCCAGAAAGGAGAATGAATTTTTAGTCAAGATCCCATTTCAGAATCTCTGGTCCAGGTTTCAGCTGTCAGCACAAGGTATTGTCCAGAATCAGTGTGCATAGCGTGAGGTGTAATGAAAACCCAGCTCCAGTGGGTGGAATTGAGCATTATTTTTATTAAGCTTGGTATAGGAAAGCAACTTGGCTAAATCCACTGCAGAAGTTGACTCACACACACCATCTGAGGGTGTTTGTCTTAACATATGCCTCTTCAGTTATCTAATGTTGATGTCAACAATTTGTTGGGTTTCGATACAGTGTTTCCCAGTTTTCTGTTTGTTTCCTTCCTGTAGTGGCTCTATACCCAAAACATTTTGACACTTTACTTATACAAACTATCTCTGGCCTTGCCAGAAATTTAGTCAAGTCTTTTGGTATCATAAGTCATTTCACTAGGTTTCTCCATTTAGAATCTGACTTTTGGATAATTATTTCATTTTCTTTTCTTTTCTCTTGCTTCAGGATTTCTAAGCAGAGCTATCTTACTTTCTTTGGGGCAGGTGATGTTCAGTCAAAGACACATCCCTAAGTGGCACTTATGGCAGATTTCTGCCTCCCTGAGAGTGTTGTCAATAAACTTTAGTTTGGTGCGATTAGCCTGCTTTTTTGTCCCCTCTTGATCTTACATTTGACTAAAAATATGCTTCCTTCAGATGTTGTGTGCCTGCTTTAAATTATTTTTTCCTACCAGTAAGACGATGAAAATGTAAAATTTTTAAACACTTGAAATGTAACCAGTATAATCAAGTCTTAGCAGACTTCACCTGTTGTGTGTGTGGGTTCTCACAGAAGGGAGAAAAATGCTATCTGAAACATCTGTTTTATTTAATAATGAAAAAGAAAAGCAAGTGATGCATTTGGTTTAGGGATTCAAAACCCTAGTGGGTGGTTGAGAGGGGGATACAATATTTTTCTCTTGTATTTTGCAGGCTGCTCTGTGCTGAGCTGCTCAGTAAGTATTGATTAGCGCATTGCCTCGGGACATACACATGTCAGGAGCAATTCACTGAGGGTCATCTCTCCAGTCCCCACACTGAGGGCTGTAGCGCTTTTTCCCTCTCTTTAAAAAGTATAACAAAGTGAGTTCTCCAAGTGTTGGCATAAGTTGCTTTGCCTCAATTAGTCCAAGAGGGCCCAAGTCTGACAGAAAGCAGAAAGGTGACCGGGGGGTGCAAGACATCAAGAAAATGGAATTAAACTGCGTGGGAAGGTTTGCCTTGAGGGAACAGGTTGGGGAGGCAGGTTTTTGAGCAGGTACATTTTTGTGTCAGGATCTATCCTTTTGTGTTGTTAGATTATTGTTAGGCCTATGTATGGGTAAACATAACAAGGCAGAAGAGGTTTTGAATCACTGATCTTGTTCTTCCTCTCCTTAGTGCACATTTTCTGTGTGTCATCTTCTGTGATCTTTATTTAGTTTTTCGTTGTTTATTTACACTGCCACTGTTACTTCATGAATTCTTTAAAACGTTGCCTATCTACAGCGGAATCTGGACAGAATTATTCTTGCAGCTTTAAGTCTTGCTGACAGGAGGAGAGAAGAAGAGAGCTTTTGTCCCCAAGAGAAATGCAGAAACTGTGGCCATTTAGAATTGGACAGACATTGTTGGCTTTGAGGGAGATGCCATGATGGGAGTGCTGCCTTTTGTGTTGCTTCCTATATGTTGGGCCCCTTGTATCCCCTATCTCCCTTTCAGGAGACTAGGATCCGTATGTAGTGCGTACTGTTATGAGATGGGATAATTATCTTTTTGAGGGATGAGAGGTGTGTGTAGAGAAATGTAAGGTAACCTAGGCTTTTTTCCTTATTTTGAGAACTTAGATTCAGATTTTTCCATGGGACGGAAAAGAGTAGAGTTTCCTATATTTTGTTTTCACTAACAAAATGTGATGGAGAACAGACTGAATGTGTTTCCCTTTGCTCATTCCCCATGGAAAACCTTGATTGCCATTTCCTCAAATATGTTAATGTCTTGCATGCACCCTTTAAAATAATTTTCCACTTGATTTTCCTGCCTTTCATCAGAGGCATGTACTGGAGGTAGGGAGGGACCCATTAAATGGGAGAGAGACACAGTCTGAGGTGAGGGATTATGGTTTTATGGTAGTGAACCTGGATTTCTAAATGGTATCTTTAGTCACAAAAAGACTTTTTGGTTCCCTTTCCCGTCATTCTGATACTTAATATTTATTTTCTCTTATTGTTACTGAAAGATTCAATGTAACTGGAATAGGTTGTCTTTAAGAAAAAGAGTAGTTGTCTTTAAAAAGAAATAGAAAGTTATGTTTATTTGCATATATCTCATAATTCTAGGTATGATCCTTACAGGGAAGAGCACAGAAGCACTTGCATGTCAGTATATACCTGTATGTTCAGTATGCATGTTGGAATTTGCCTTTTGCCAACTATTTTGATAGTAAATGTGGCTCATTTGAATTTTTACAGAAGTGGGTGTGAGCTTGGCTGAAGCATATTTACTTAATAGAATGAGTGCTCAAGAATATTTTTGAATGAGACTTTATTCCATTCTAGTGTAGGACTTTATCCTGTTCCGATGTGAATCCATCTTCGTTTTCCTTAGTAGGAGACTTGACCTTCATATTCCATGTTTTGATAAGATGCCAGTAGATGGAGTAAATACAGAACAGCTCAAGTTGGTATTTTGGAACTGGAGAAGGAGAGGCACAGTAGCTTTTCCAAGGAGTTGTATTTATCTGTAACGTCTTCAAAAGCCATGAAAGCTAATACTTGGGTTTTTTTCTTTTTTTTTTCCACCCCTTAGGAAATACTGTTTTGCTGAGTATTGTTCTGAGGAAGAAAAAGGCTCCCTGCTCTTTTTTTTTCTTTTTTTTTTTCTTCTTTTGCCCCATACCCCCTCCTCTCCTTGCCTGAATTAGAAGCTCCAGGAATGTGCTAATTGGCGGCGGCCTCTTCAGAAAGGTAAGAGCTAATTGTTATCTGCTTTTCAAGGTGACTTGCCTACGCAGCTCCTTCTGGGAAGGAGGGTGATGTTGGAAGAAGCTTGTCTATATTGAGTTTAGACAAGTCTTCTGGTTAGTGTGGATTACCCTTCTAAGAGTGTGATGAAAACAGAAGCTTCATGCGCCTCTCGCTCTTCTTCTATGTGCAGCATACAGTCTCTGGGGAAAACTAGAAGATGAGATACGTTTTAAATGCTTGAAGAGAAAAAAATATGTAACTGTTGTATTGCAGACTGATTAACTAAATATTTGTCTGAATATCAGCTTAGATGAAAAGACAATGAGTTAGTTCTGGAGAAGCTAAGGTGAAAGGTCGTATGTCAGAAAGTGCTGCTTTTTATTATTATCATACGTGTGTCTGTAATCAGATAAATATACATTTTTGTTTGTTTTTTAAACCTGATTGTCTCCTCTGGGGTCCTTTATGGTTTCATGGCTGGTTGTACCACTGGCAGATAAGATAGGAACCAGCTGGAACCCTAGCTCTGGCTCTGAATGGTGTTTTATGAAGAGTTGGAAACAGATGGCAATTCTTCACCTCTCCAGACTTTTTTTAGTTTTGGGCAGAAGTGCAAAATGTGGTGGGCGAGAGTTCAAATGCAATGCCTTTTTTTGTAATACTTATAAGCAATTAAATTTTGTGAGTATCTAGTGATGTGCTCCGCATGTAATCCATGTCTGTCTCCATTTCAAGACATTCAATTTATGTGTCAGGATATATAAAATACAAAAAAATTGTGCCGGAGAGCATTCTGAGCTTTATAAGTAGACTCAAGTCAGTTGCTTGGAGAATTGCATATATATTTTAGTACCAAAACTCAATGTTTAGATTTGTATCTGCTTAGGAACTGGCTGCAGTGCTTTGAGATGTCATTTCCCATTCTAGCTTTGTGATAGACGTTAATGCTCCTTGCAGTGGAGGCAATATCTTCGGTCTAGACCTCAGCCATTCCAGTTCACAGTCGATCTCTTTAACTTCAGCCAGCTCTTAGAAGGGGTTTATGCTAACTTTCTATGCTCCGAATTGGGGAGGCCAGCGTGTGATATAAATTTTTCTGTCAGATTTGCTCTGTGGTGCTAACCTGTGTGAAGTGTCTGGGAGGACAGTGTGATGCAATAACGTCTTAAATTGCCCCAGTGAGATTTGTCAGAGTTCATTTGTCAGCCCCCTCAGACTGACTAAGTACACTAACTTATCAAGTATAAGCAGCAGACAGGTAACGTGCCTTGGGATGTTCTTTCTCATTCTCCATCTCATCCTTGACGGTGCAGAGGCAAGTTAAGTCTTTATCGAACAGCCATTACCAGCTGCCTAGCTACCTTCTGCAATAAAGCTAATAACCTAATGGGCAAATGTTTCTTGGAGACTTTCAGCTGAAGCCGAGACAAGGGGAAACATACAGACCAGCTTAAGGGTTCTCAAGGAGTTTGCAATTTCCCCAGGGCTCCTTCTATGTAATTACCTGTCTATCGCTTTGTCTCCTATCTTTTAATGCAGGAGGAGTGTCAGACTCCAGGCCACTAATCTTTGTTACTATGGAAAGGCTGGTTACGCTCCTCTTCTTGCACTTCAAAAATGGCAATCGCTGGTCCCCAGCTGGTTGCCTGAATCTAACTTAAAAATGGATGATAGCTTTTCTCCTTGGTGCCAGACTAAATAATGCAGCTGCCTGTGCTGTTGCAGTCAGACATTGCTTCTGCCAGTGATGCTGCAGCATGCTGAGAGCAGAAGCTGCCTTGTGGCCTCTGAACCTGTTTTCTCTCCGACAAGTGAGGGTTCTGTAGAATTTCTTTGAAAGGCAGAATTTTGGGGCACACTGAGACATGGGAGGCTTGGCAGGTGTGCAGAAAAGCCGCTATTAAGATTCGTAGCTCCAGATGAATCTTTGTACAGTTTCTAATGCCTTCAAACTCCCTGGGTTGGGGGCTGAGGGAAGCACAAGCTTTGCAAGCTGTTTTTCAGGATCATGGGCATCAGTTGTTGTTATAGCCTCCCTCCCAGCATGTGTCTTATGCAGTGATGTGCAGCGGAGACAAGTGCCTCTGCTCAATTTATAGGGTCAACGGAGAGGCTGTGCACAGCCCACTGCCATTTCTCTCTGCCTGGATGAATTTGTATGTCCTTCTTGTACGGCACTGGAAATTTGGAGGGGATTCCCTGCCTGCTGCTCTCCCCCTCCTTCCCCTGCACGAGCTTCCTGAGTTGCGACATGTCAGACAGATGGTCCCTCTGAAGCCGTGGTTTGGGAACGGCTCCAGCACAAACACCTTGTCTCTATGCATTTCTTTCCATCCTCTCAAAGAGAGGGAAATTGTCCCCATGTTGGACAGGGTCCTTTTCCAGCTGCTGCAGCAACTTTGTGACCAGGAAATGTATGTTGCTAAATTCCTTTATGGTACCTTTGTAAAACATGCTTTAACTGTCTGCAAACGTGTGGTATTTAAGCAGCAGAGTCTGAATTATCAGATGCCGTCATGCAGACTGCACTCCTCAGGGTAGAAATCTTAGGGAGGAGAGACTGGATGTGATAGTGAAATTTGAGAACCAAAGCAAAAGGAAATTCTTGCCCATGTGTTTGACTAGAGCAGGTTTGGGAAAGATGGAGGATGGTGAAGCATATATACCCTTTTCTAGATTGAAAATATCGAAGGGGGGATTGAAAGGAGAGGAGAGGCAGGGCAGGGACAAAGCAACAAATGGCCAGGCTGGCTAGTGGTCCACAGTTTGCTGTGTTTTCCTTGCTGCCCTTAATGCTATGCTTTCCTCCCTCGTTTCCTCTAAATTTGGGCAAAGATAATTTTCAACTTTTTGTTCATTGAGAAAGTAACCATACCTCCCTTCAGATTGTTTCAGAAGTTGTGTTTCTTGTCAGTGCATCTAGAATGATTATTTTGCACTAATTTTTGAAAGAACTTTTATTTTATTTTCCTCCTTATTTCCACGTTTTCCTGTCTTTCACTTGTATCCACCTGAACCATGTCCAAGGGAAAAGCGATACTGCTGCTCGCTAACATTTCAGGTGGGTGACACTGTGTATGTTAAGCAGCATGCCTGTAATAACTCACTCATCAGTGGGAAGCTTACCCTGTTTGTTTGTGTTTGTCTTTTCATATATAAATCAAATTCATAGCTCTTGAACCTTCGTAGAGTTCTTCAACAAGGTGTTTGTTTCAAGTCTTGGATTATTTTTTTTCCCCAAATCCTTTGAGAGAAGTTTGGGGTTTGTTTTTTTTCATTCAGAGACTGCGTTCAGTAAAATGAGGTGTCTGCCAAAGCTATCTTGCACCTTACAAGAGGATGACAGGTTCTTCCAGAGTCCTCGGTTTGCAAAGCCTTAACCATCTACCAGTTTAAATCAGGACTTTACCACTGCTTAAGGCCTTTAAGTATTTAATTAACTTTAGATTAACAATGAGCCTGTGCTTTCTTGTTTTTTAATGAAAACTTCGATGTTTTTCTGATTTTCATTTCATCAAGGTTGACAGGTTTTAATTTTTTATTCTGATAATTCTGATTATCTTTTTAATTTTTTATTCGATAATATTTAAACATCTCAAAATTTTATTGGAGGAAAAAAATATTTCCACCTCAGCAGTGAATTTTTCAGGTCATTTGTATGTTTAGAATCTGTTTACTATGTGGTGTGTTAAAAAAATAATAAGAAAGCTGGATGCTTATTTTGTACCTCCAAATAGATTGTTTTCAACATCTTTGGTTTTTAACATGCGGGAAGCAGAGAGTTTAGAGTTGAAATTAGCTTGTTCTTAAATCACTTCTTTCATATACAAGGTCTAAGAAATATTAAGTAGCAGAGTAAAAATCTGGCCTATCTATGCACAAGAAGCTAGGTTAAATTTGTAGTAAGAGCTTTGGTTTTGATATTTGGGTTTTTTTCTTCTCCTTTCAGTTGCCTGGATCAGCCCTTTTCTGAGGGCAGACCTCACAGGTCCCATGAAGTGAATAAGTGAATAGGGTTATGGGGAGAGGTAGTGAAAAGACTGCGAGGGGTTGCCTCAGGGCATCTCTATCTGTATGGAGGGCTTGAAGGTATTGTCTTCCCCATGTGGTGTAGCTATGGCAATGGCCATTTGTTGTCGCTGGTTAAAACCCTTCAGTTCTTTAGTGTTAGCAGAGCTAGCTCTGGGTCGCTTGGCTGTCCTCCAGTTTCAGCAGTTATGGCCTGCCTGCTTCAGTTGTCCTTAATGCAGTGGAGTCTTCCAGTACTCCTGGTGGTAGTTGTGTTTGTGGTGTACAGACCTACTTCTGAATATAAAACTAAATTTACTTGTTCCTAAATAAATCCTCCATGGAGTGGTGTGTTCCCTTGTGCTGGGATCTCCCCTCTTCCCCACTCCACCAGCCTGATGAGCTGATCTTAGCATCCGTCGTTGCTTGACTTCTCTTTGCATCCACTCCCAGGGGTTGGAGGGATGTTTCTGGAGGCTGATGTCTGCCCACCATCACCCCTGGTGTGTAAGTCATTGCCCTGAGCATTGAGGTGGCTTCTTATGCTCTCTGGAGCTTTGCAGGCCTGCTAGGAGGAGCTCTGCCTTGAGTGACTTGCAGTGGCTGCTGCAGAACAGTGGGGAGTGCACATTGACAGCCTGCAGGAAGGAGGCTTTTGGAAAGAGCTTGTGGTGCTGATCCATCATTAGTGGCTGAGAGGAACAAAGTGTAATGCATGAGTATTAGTGTAGGTAGCAGGTTTTGGTATTTTATGTTAGCTTACATTAACTGTTAGTCCCTCAAAGAAAGCGGGAAGGCCCAAATCGGATTTTGATCTTGGTGTTGAAGTCAGCAATGGAAAAAGACCTGGTTTGTTGCCTGATTTCCTTACAAGTGATAACTCCTCCTGCTCTGCTAGGGGTCAACCCATCTGGGTGCCCACTGCTCCATCCTTCAGCTGTGCAAAGATGTGTGTGATTTCCTTATATATTTCAATAACTGGCTTGTTCAAAAACATAACAAAAGACAATTCAGCAAAATTTTTCTTGCCTAAAACGAGTATTTTAAGGTATGAACCGAAATCACAAATTGGTGTTTCAGAATCATGTTTCCCAGGTGTTGGGGTTTTTTTTCCTCTTTTCTACTGTGTCTGGTACACGCATGGTTAAGCTCCAGAAAATGTGGTGCTGCCTGGGGCATTTGGAGGACTGGGTGGGCTTACTTACAGCTCGGGTAGTAGTACCAGGACCATTCATCCTGCTTCATCCCTTTTGGGCTCACCCCCTGGGAACAGCCAGTTCAATTAGCCCGAGCACTACAGTAGAGAGCTGTGCTAACGTCTTGTCAGCTGCAGGACAGCACATATTTGATCCTGCGGGAAGCCTTGTGTTACAAAGAAATTTTGTCTAGAAAATTCTGGACAGGTTTGGATTGACTGGGTAAATTTATACTGGGATGTGCTTTGTAACGTGTGGTCTGAAATATTTTTGATCTAGTGCTGTTGGCCTTAAAAGCCAGATGAAGTGCATCAGTGACTCATGGTCACTTACTGCCCTGCTGTGTGATGTAAACCAGATCTTCCTTTGGTGCCCTCCCACATACAGCCTTGTCTGGCTGGACCCTGGATTTCAGGCTTGTGCTTCACTCAACAGTTCATAACCTAAACACCCTCTTCTCTTGAAAGAGACATCTTGAACTGCTTGTAACATAAATACAAAGTTTCCAGTTGCTTTGGCAATATTCTACCTGTGGTTTACCCTGGTCAAACAGGAATTCAGCCCTAAATGTTAGGGTGATTCAGGAACTTATATTCCCACTTCTCCTCAACTTCTTCTCCCCACCCCTCACTCAAACCATTAATTTGTTACAATTTTAGGCCTAATGATCTTTCTGTCCTCTCTGTGGGCGTTGTTGCAAAGGGATGGGTGCTTACATTGACAAGGAATATAAGGAAGAAAAAGGGAAGGGTGGAGGTGTTTTTCTTGTCATTTTGTGTTGTTTTTTGTTTTTAATTTCCCAAACACCTTTGTATATTTGTGACATTCATAAAATCAGTTGATGAAAATTGGGTATATGAAGGGAAGCATCGTCTGACAGCAAAATGAGCATCCATGATATATTTCAATCTTCAGATGCTTGGCTAAAGAATGGTAACATAAGTTTTTTGCTGCTAAAAATTGAGATTTTGGCGGTAATATGCAACTGTGAAATCTGTAGGCATATACTGTAGCAGAAGCTGTCTTTATTCATATACAGCACAAGCTATTTGGCTTGGGAGAAAGTTCTTTGCTCTCTAAGAAAGTTGGGTTTTTGATGGAACTGACTGCTGTTTCTGCTTCATACTTAAAATTATTTTATTCTGGAAAGAAAAAGTAGTTGTATGTATTAATGATACTGTTGTTTTTCCCCTGTTCCCAGCAACCTAGTGTATCTCCCTGGCTCATGTTTCTTTCCATGCTGTTTCTTTCCAAGCTTGTGATCATAATTACAATGAAAAGGAGATCATCTCCATCTGTATATTCCAGCAGGGAAATTGAGCCTTGGATAAGTTTTGGGCTGTGGGACCTTTCCTTCCTCACCTTTCTATAAAAGTATTTGTGGTATGCTCGAAGGGTACTGGGAGTATCAATCCAAATGGCATAATAAGACAGTGTTGGTGTAGGGAGAATGGAAAATAGAAGGAAAAGGATGGAAGTATGCAAGTGGTGGTTCACCAGTGTCACAGTAATAGAATCCTCAAATCAAGTGCTCATTCATTTTAACCAGAGGTTAATTAATCAGAGTTGAGTAGATAAAATGATAAGCTGCTTTTAATGAAGTGAAGCAGCTTTATTAGCAGTAAGCAAAATGCAAAATATTTGGTCTCTGGCACATGTGGTTTTCATGGGGACTGTGGTTTGCCACCAGCTTTGGAGTGCACTATCCTTTTTCTTGCTACACTCTGCAGCCCATGCTCTGTTTTGGCATGTGGTCAATTCAGAATGCAGGAGATCGAGTCAAATCAGGAGCAGGTATAACACTTTAAAAATGGAAGAAGAATGTTCCTTACAGATCTTCCTCTATGCCAGAGACTAGCATTTGCCAACGTTCATACTTGAGATGCTATTATTTTTCTTAGGAGATAGCAGGCTTTATGCATACACAGCAAGCAAGGAAGTGCTTGTGTGGATTTACAAGAGTGACACTTTGAAAGGCAGCAATATGATACTGCCTGCTAACTGCTAACATAGCCTGAAACCAATCGGTACTTATCTACCAATTTGCAATTTAGGAACAGAAATGTACCGGGGAGGTGCTACTTTTGTATATTTTTAGGTGGAGGGCCAAAGCCAGCATGTCACTAGCTATTAGAAGCAGACTTGCTTACTCTTGTTCAATTTATCTTCTGCCCTCAGCAGTGCATCTGTGCGATTGTGGTTTTCCCCAGTGTCTCTCTTGAAAAGCTGTAGAAGCCATCAGGCGTGCTGCGATGTGTATGGCAATGCACAGCTCTAATGGGAAATAGCTAAAAAGTCATGGATAAAGTGAATGACAAAGAACACACATGTATAGAGAAGCTTTATGGAATGATGAAATCATTTACTCTGGCCTAAATTAGATTAGTGTAAACTTCCACATTTATGCTTGAAATTAACTTCTCTTATGGTTATATATAAGGATTCTTTTTGAAGTAAACTCAAACTATCAGTTTGTTCGCAAAAGTCACCTCGCAGCAAACTCCTTGCGAACGAGTGATCTGACACAGTTACCACAGCTCTGTGAACTGGAGAAGTTGAGCTGGTGGATAACGTGATTTGAGAATAGGATGCTGGCAAGTAAATTGTCTTCCCCCCCACCAGCTTTTCCTTAAAAGACTGCACTTCCCACCACCATTCAAGTGTAAATCCCTTTGCAACAAAGGGGAGGCTGGCAGCTCCACCGGTTCAAGAGTATAAGTGATCTCGCATGCTTCAGTTGAAAGGTTGAATCCCTGAAATGGAGAATGCTGCTATAGAAGGAAACTCTCAAAAGGCTGGTGAGAATGGCAGGAGGGGAAAGCTGTTGAGATTCCTGAAAGCGCACTGGCAATTTTTGTCTTTACCATAAAATGACCTAGAGATGAGCCTGACAAAGGGAAAGCTGCTCTTCAGGTGGGGTTGCAATCACCAGCTCTAGGAGCTGGGATTTTACTTGCTGTCCCCCTTAGGAACACAAGCATGCTGCTCTACTTGCCAGCACTGTATGTGGTGCCAATATTTTGTCTACAGCATGCATTGAGTCCCTCTTAGTTTTCCTGTTTGGATTTTTCTTTCTAGCAACTTTGTGTTGCAAGTCTCAAAGCTTCAGAATTGCAATTTCTGGGTATGCAAACTAGAGTATGAAATCTTGGAACTTGTCTGTATGCTGAAAGGATGAGGTTAATCTAGCACCATCAAAAAACCCTGTAAATATTTGACTGGCTACTCGGCAACACAGCTGAACCGGTTGAGTTAATGCTTAATGTGAGAGCGGTCCTGAAGTGCATGACTTAGGTGATGGACCGAGGGTCATGGTGTGATCAGTAGTTCCCCATGAAAACATCTGTTCCCTGCTCCACATCATCCAGGATGGCCACCCCCCCCAGACCTGCAGGCAGGAGGAGATGCGAGATAGCTGTGTCCGCTCCAGGCAGGGTCAGTCCGGTATGTTCAGGTGGCAGGGAAATGGATTTAGGCTGTCCTGACTTTCTCTGCCCTGGTGCTTTTGCTGCTCTAGCCTCTGCTCTAGTCTCTGACTTTCAAGTGAGGGTGAGCATCTGAGGCTCTAATCCGAGGCTCTCTACGACTACATCTGGATTTGGAAGATTATGCATGTACAGAAATGGCACCAGTTGGCAGTTGTTAGTAACTGGTTCTCTAGGGAGGGGCAGCTAGAGATCAGCGACAAACCTGGACCTGAGCATGTTTGAAATGTAAGAAATTGTAGGTTCTTATACCTGTTATACCTTGATGATTTAAAAATATCCCTTTTTGTATTGTATTGATGTAAGGGAATTAGAAGTTAAGGAATGGGTTAAAAATTGGTCTATTAAGAGCTGCTAGCTAAACAATGGATACTGCTTGCTTAAAATTTATTGTGCCTGCCAAGGGAAGAAGGGAGGACACTAGACCAGATAAAGAAAAGATACAGGACTAAGGATGAGAGGAGGCAAGGACACAGTGCCCATTTCTTGAGGCCTAAACCAGTGGAAACCAGCTTGGGTATTGGACCGTGGCCAAAGAACTAGAGAGCATGCTCAGCACAAAGGGGTAAAATGTTCCAGCCGAGGAAGACCTCTGAGTTCATCCTTGGAGACCCCTGCCCACGACCACCTGGAAGCACTGCGCAGGTGCAATAATATGAAAATTACTTTTAAGCTCATTATAATATGAAGCAGGGACAGGTCATAAATATGTACAGGCGTGTTAGGTAATGCACTGAATATGTAACATGTAACCACATAGATACTGAGTAAAGTGTGCTGAAGGACGCACATGTATTTGGAGGAGTGATCCTCCAGGCGTCCCAGCGCTGAATAAACAGAGCTACTTTACAACTCACGAGTTGTGGAGTCTTTCCGTAAATCAGCATCAGTGCAGTGTTCTAAATGAAACACTTTCTAGCATTTGAAACTTAGCACAAAGATTACATAGGAAATTGTTTGTAGCTTTATGAACAAGTTGAATTAAAATCTGCTTCTTTGTTTTATGTGAACTAATTGGTGCAAGACAGCTCTTGCTTTTCTGATGTAAAGATTGCTCATTCATAACATTGTACCACCTCAGTCCTTCCAAGTGGCAAGGACCTTAAATGTCAGTGCAACTGGGCGAAGATTCTTTCAGAGAACATCAGTATCATAATAGAGCCAAAGCATCATTTAAATAGGAGTACTTTTTTTTACACTAGCTACTAATTGTTTAGGTGTAATTATTGTACCATATAGTACTTGTGTCCAGTACTGCTGTTGGTTGAGGGTCCCAGCATCTATTAGTCTGACTTAGAGGCCAGCACAGCATAATCCACTAATTGCATGAAGAAGTAGCACTGCCCCACCTCCTGCTCCATGAAATGGAAAGGAGCAAAACTTTGTTGAAAAATTAACTTGTTACATGTTATAGTTAAAAAATATAGCCCTTTCTATAGCTGTGGGTTTTTAAACTATTGCTTTAAAAAAATTATTAATTTCTGGCAATAGTTTATTAGGGACTATACTTAAGAGTATTTACCCCATCTAGACAGCTACAGAGACTTTAAAAATACCCACAGCTGTTTTCTAGAGGAACTGCTTGCCAGTATTCACACTGGTAAATTCAGAAAGGACAAAAAAACCTCATAGATAGAAGAACAAAGCTTGTAGCTGTCTCCAGAGCAAATACAGCGGATGATGAATGTATCTGAACGGTGCAATTGGGAGTGATGGTATCTACTCATGTGACATTCTGCTCTTTTTTGGTGACTGCTTGATTTTTTCTTTTTTTGGCCCTTGGGGTTCCGTGAGTGTCTTGCTCTAGGCCTGGCATAAAACACTGTGCATCTGTGGTTAGGTCTCAAACTTAAGTTGTTTGATATAGTCTTACATAAGTCCCCAAATTCTTGGTTGTAAATAGTTGCATATGGTGCTTGCAGAATCCAGTTTTGATTATCCTCACCCCCTCTTATTATAAAGAATCTGAAAATGTGCATGGTTTTGGGTTGGTGGGTTTTTTTTAATGTGCTGAGAAGTTACTTTATATACCCATTTATAGAGACTCTGGTAATCTCCATGATCTTGCAAATAGACAAAAGAAGTGTTTTTGTAGCAGATACTTTGATTCCTGAAGATCAATTTTTGAAATAAAATACTATTATATTTTATCTCATTTGACAAAAATGTCTTGGGAGAAAATGAGTGTTCAATAAGTCACTTGCGTTAGAAAGTCTGTTTCACCTCATGTCCCAATAAGGTTTGCCTTCAAACTACGGACTCCCTAGGGAAGGATTCAGTCCATTTGACTCCAGTGCTCCTAATCCAAACAAGCCATAGTGGAAGACACTGGAGATGGTAAGGTTTGAGAAAATTCTAGTTTTGTCCTGATGCTGTGTGACCTGTGATCAGAGTAGCTCAAACATAATTCCTACACCACCTGCTGAGATGATCTTCCAGTGGACAGACACCTTTGTGGGCACTGAGCACAGCCCCAGATGGCAGGTGTTAGTTTAGGTCCTTGTATAATGGACAGAGTTCTGGAGAAGAATATCATGCTTTACACCTTATTGTCAGGTGGGGAATTGAGAATCTAGGCAGTGATTCTTCTGAAGGACCGCGGCTTGTCATGAGCTCAGCCTAGATTCAAGCAAAGTCTAGCATTTGCTTCCTGAAAGTGTTCAGCAGATGCCACTGTAAAATGAAAGAGTCTACTGGGCCACTGCAAATGTCAACCCTGTATTTCTAGCTGAACACATGGATGCACAGAAAAGCAAAGTTATTTCCCTGCAGTCCCCTGGCAAGTAAATGACATAGCTGGGAATAGAACGGAGATTTCCTGATGTCCATTCCTCTCTTATAATTACCAAACAACACTTTCTTCTTCTTCATTGTAAACATGAATCAAGCCAAATGGCATGCACAATTAGCTTTTTTCCAGCAAAGCTGAGGGGGAAAGAAGGGAAGAGGAGGGGACCTCAGCAATGAAGGGGGAGGGTAAAGTCATTCAGGGACAACTGTACCTGCTGGGGGCACAATTTAATAACCGCGCTGAGTGGAAGGAGCAGCCTGTGCTGCAGATGCATTGTTATCTGCAGAGTCCCCGATCTGGGAGAGTGCTGCAAAAGGTTTAATGCAAATCTGAGACCTCTGCCATTGTGTGAGACAGATTAGGGCTCATTTGCATTCTTTCTCCTATAATAATTACCTAGGAAAAAGTGCCTGTTACCATTAGCTTCATTCTGTTTTCCTGTGATAACGCCATCAGCAATCTCTTCTCCACAGATTATGGACACTGTGAGGAAGGGCAGTGGGCCAAAAAAAAATAAATAATAATAATAATAAAATCTGTTGGAAGGAGTAGTAAAAAAATGTGAATGCTGAAAAATTAAAATGCAGCTAATTGTAGTAATAGCCGTTAAATATAGCTGGGGAAATGCTGCGAGCTGAAGAGTAAAAGTCAGTATTAATCCATAGTATTGAAGAGGTGGATGGTTTCAAATATCAGTTTAGAAAAGCCAGCACAGGATTTTAACTGAGCTTTGTCTATGGTGCTTTAGTAGTTTTGTCCTGTTTTTGGAATTGGCTCAAATTGTTTTAAAATTAGCACAATTAGAGATCAATGTTATCGAGATGTAAATGTTAACAGTCTAAAAATTATGTGATGTATCAGAAATTCAGGTGAAATTCACCAAAATTAGTGCAACTTTGTGTTTTGGAACTCAAGCAGTTTGGAACTCAACTCTTTTTTTAAGATGTGAGGAGTTAAATAAGAGAAAAGAAATGCAACTGAACGTGGAAGACCAAAGATGCTAAGAACAGCTATTCCCTCTACACGCTAACCACGTGTAGAAAAACACAAATCCTTGTGACCAACAGTTGCTGTTCTTGCTGTTCGCTTTCCTTCCCTGTGGGATTTGCCCTCTGCATCCTGCTGTAGAAGCCCTGAGGTCCCCTGTCCACCTCTGGTTTCTTGTGGCAGCCCAGTTCTGGCAGCCAGGCTCCTGCCTTGGATCCCCAGCCTTGAGCCTGCACCATGGCAGTAGGTTGTGTCTGCTGGGGACAGAGCTGATGACTCATTTCAGGGCTTTGTGTGTGACATGGTGGAAGGTCCTCTTTGAATTCTGCTAGTTTGGGATCATGGGGGAGACTTGGTTTGGAAGAAGAAAACCTGGCTGATACTCCGCATGCACATCAACAGCAGGGAGGAAGCAGTCTGGGCAGCCTCCCCTTTGGTGCGAATCCCCCGTGCCAGTGTTCTTACAGTGAGGTAACTCCATCTTCTGTGTTGGTGGAGTAGGGAAGCAGGAAACCCAAATCAAAGCAACCCTGGCTTTAATTTGCGAGCAATCACTTTAAAAGTATTTAAATACATATAAGCTTACTTCTGATCTGGAGAAGGCTATCAGAATGATGAGTCATGTAGTTGTGTGGGTTTGGGTGATTTTGTTTTTTAAAGTGATTTTTTTTGAGGGCGTACTACCATATTCACCTTGTCATCCATGTGGAAGCAGCAGAATATCAGGGATGCTGCCTGGGAAGTTGGTTGTGGTTCTGTGTTGGGAGATTGGTGTGGGGTTGCAAGGGGTTGTGTTGGTGAGCTGCTGGGCAGCTATGAACTACCAGGAAAAAGCTTTGGCTACTGTGGCTGGCACCATTTCTGGCTGTTAATTTTGGGATGGTACTGTGTTGCCTGTAAAACTTGACACAACTCTGAAGAGTTTAGAGATCCCCACGTGTGTGAGCATACTTGGTATACAACCACATCTTCTGGCATTTTCCCCTTCCTGTTGCATTTACATATTACAAGGGTTCTTTCTTTTCACCCCTCCACGCTCCCCCCCCCGCGGCATAATGATAGGAACAGTTTGTTTCTCCATGAGAAGACAAGGGATAGTTATTCCTCTGTGAAATCCTGAACAGTTGAAATAGAAAGCTGGGCATGTCCCTTACATTATACGCAGTTATCCTGCCTGTCTTTTCTGGCAGTGGGCTCCATATAATGAATATGTGTTGAATAATAAAGGAAAACATTCAAGGAGGAGCGAGGCTGACATTTTGGATGTATTCGGACCTTTACCAGCTAGGGGTGGGTTGTAAACAGAGGCATAGGTCTGCAAAGGAGTGACCAGGCTGGCCTTTCGTGAAATCAGTTTTGCATGCTTGGGTTTTTTGTTTGGTTTTGTTTCTTTTTTTTTATTATTATTATTTGAGGATTTTCTTTAGCTGTGGGTAGCAAGAAGAGAAATTTGGCAACAGTTAAAAATTTCAAAGTATATGGATAGAGCTAAACGCTGACTCCAATGATATCACTAGATATTTAGTGTTAACTAGAAGTTATGTCACCCTAAATTATTAGAGGGAATGACAAGGAACAGGAAAAGTTGATGTGCATTAAGTCAGATGTGTTTCCCCTTTTTTTGGCCACTATAATAATGATAAAGATCACAAACATGACAGGTACACAAGCATAAAGGGAAATTAAATTAAAAAAAAAAGTTTGAAAGCACTCATTGCTTAAAGAAAAGAGGCACTTGTAATTCTAAATACAGACTGAAGGATACTGGTATGTTTTATTTAAAAGCAGCAGCTTAAATCTTTTGTTCATCTTCAGACCTTTTTTCTAGGAGAAGGAGCTACAATTTGGTGCATGGCTAGTTCTATCTAAATCATTTACAAGTTGAGCCATCATTACACAGGAATAAAACTGCGGTTGATATAATTGGAAAGGTCTAATGTATATAGTGTGTGGAGAAGGACAGGGAAGTTTTGAAGTGCTATCCTGGAAAGTAATAATTATGTCCATCTAAATGTAAACTCAACCAGAGCAACATATTTTACTGTGGGAATAATTGGAGATAATAATAAAAAAATCTGACTACTTGAGATCTACTGCAGTATGATATGTAAAGCTGTATGGTTATATATACACATACACACAAAATTTGAAACTTAAAAAAAGATGTAAAGATAACATAGCTTCTTCTGAGGCTTGTATTATTTCTGCAAGCTATTTTTCTCCATATGGCACTCCTTTAATAATTAATTTTGTATAGTCACCATATGTATTTGCAATCTTTTGGTTCTATAGTGATGCGTTCCAAGTGGTTTGTATTCTAAGCAGTATTTAGCTGGTTTTTCTTTCTTTCTTTAACCCACCATATGTGTGGGCATGTTACTGATACCGAGGCCTCCATAATCTAGGAGAAGTGCATCAGAAATTAGTTTTCAAATCCCCTTCCTTACTTAGGGTTGAACTTGGGCTTTGGAACCCTTTGTTAAAGATCCCCATAAAGGCACATGAACAGATGTGGTTTTGTTGGAGGAAATGTCACCATATTCAGCTTGCTCTCCTCTCAAGTGAAGGAAAAAGCTGAGAGCTTTTGCACAGTGTGAGCTCAGCAGCCCAGACTGCCGTGGCTCATCCTCCATAATTGGAGGCAGTGGCCAGTCACACCCAGGAGCAAGGAGATGTTCATTTGCTCAGGCAGTGTGCGCTGAGCTATACAAGCTGATCTGAGTTGTTTTTCAGTACTGCAACATTTGAATGGTAAATTTAAGCTTGGTTTAGGTGAAATGGATGTCATGTTCTCTATCCCTCAACAGAGGTTCAAATACCTGTTTGGAGGAAGGCGAACACTGTTGGGCAGATAAGCCTCTCTAAGAAATGGACATCCCAGCTTGGTAACATGCTGTATCTGAGACCAGCGTATCTCCAAAAGAAAAGTAGGGGGGTTTGTTCATGCACTGCATCAGCAAACAAAAGACCCACAGATTTTCAGTATGTTAAGCTGTCCGTCACACATAAATTAATCAAAGGAACAGTTGTTTATTCTTTGGTATCTTCAGGCTGTCTGTGACTGACTGTCAGGCAATCCTTCCTGTTGTAACAGAGTCCAGATGTGAACCACTTTATAGAAAAAGCAAGAGAAGTTACTTTTGTAAATCACCGATAGCAAAACCACACAGATCTCAGCTCTACTTCCATGCCTCACCATGCTTCCTTCCTCTCTCCAGCCTGTTTAATAGCATGAGAATACTGGTTGAAAAATTCTTTTTTGTTCACTTTTATCTAACAAAAAGCTTTCACAAGCTTTGTACAATATGGCATAGTGATATTTTTCCTAAATACTGCAACAAAACGTGGATATCTATGCTCTCTATGTGCACAAACACAAAGTAATGCGGATACCTAAAGTTACATCAGCGTAACCATATACCCACACAACTTACAAGACTAGACTGACATTCAGCTGCCTTATTATCAACATTACAATTTATATAACCTAAATTATGTGAGTTAAAGGGATTTATGAAGCAGAATTCCAGAATGGTTTAACTCTCCGGTTTCCGTGGACTGTTTCCATTGTAGTAACTGCAGCTATAACTCTACTGGGGGATGTGTGTGTAAAAATATTTTATGAAAAGGGCTAAAACTTGAAAGTATTGCAGAAAGCTATAACAGTTATTGGAAAGCTAACTGCAAAATACTTTTTAGACCTAGTCTATTATAATGCTGATAGCAGTAACCTAGAAAGAAAACTATGAAGAGGAAACAAAGGATTTGCACACTGCTGTCCAGTGATACCCAAACAAGCACAAAGTGACAGAACCTGGGTACCTGCAGCAAAGCAGCATGGTATTGTAGGCACAAGGGAATCAGCTTTCTCGAGTTAAAAAACAAAAAATCCGTTTTCTGGGTGGAGCACCATGCAGATATACCCCAAGACTGCAAACATTAATCCCTTTATGTGGTTTTGTGAACTTGGGTTTGTTCCTTAATTTGTGTACAGCTCTGTTAGGGAAAAACAGTGTTGCCGCAGAGAGCATGCACGTGGGGGTGTGTGTTCTTGGCTCAGGCTCCTTGAGGAGGACTAGCACACAGGAGCTGTGACTTGCAGGATGTTTGTATGTGTTTGAGTGATACAGACAAGCTCTCATCCTCTTTTGACTAACTGCAATAGTAGGTTTAAAGAAAAAAAAATTGTTTCCCCCCCTGCTTGGACCTAAGGGTTTTGTGTTTAGTCGTTGTGAGTGGAGTGTGGCTTTGGTCAAAGATCATGATCTTAAACTGTGAAATTTGGGTGGGTTACAGCTCCAGCTGAATAAAGTATGCTGCCTTCCCTTGTTCCAGCAGTGCGTGTTTGAGTAGAAAGGAGTTCACCATTATAAAAGCGGGCAATCTGGGGAGAATGAGGAAGCTAAGCACAAGCCTGCGAGCACAGCTTGTGTACATATTTGTTGAAAGCTAATTGGCAACGCAGTTGCCTTTCAAAGTTGTTCTTTCACCTATCAGTAGAGCACAACTCTGGTACTTAATGTACTGTAGATTACGTAAACACTACCCTGAAATATTTGTACAGGCAATTAACTCTTGTTTTTACACTGCTTCGAGTTACAAATGGAATCCTGCTGTAGAGCTTGGGATATTTATATTATGAAATATATTCCATAATTAGATTAAATAATATTTTCATCAAACTGGCTAGCATTATGATCAGAAAAACAGGGGATTGGTTATCATGTGAAGGGGTGACAGTCTTTTAAAATTCGGTATCCAAGAAATACAGATGCTATGTTTGTACCACATCATTGAGGAAAAACGGTATTTACAAGACTTTTCTCCGGAACAAATGTATCTGCTCTTTGTTATTCTGTTTGAAGACTGTAAATGCACTTACCAGCAACACTGGTCTGCATTTTCTGTGGTAAAATGTGGTTATTAATAAGTTAACTTAAAGCATGCATACAGTGTGGCACCACTGTTACCAGAATGACATCCTCATCTAGTGTGGTGTTCATAACTTTAAGGATACTTACATAGTTGCATATTTATTTTTCTCCCTTACCTTACAGTTTTCCCCTGGTGAAATTAAGTCACAGCTCTATAATTTGAGCTGAATAATAAATCTATTAAAATGTAACCAATTGGTAACACAGTTTTAAGCCAGTCCTCCATCCTCTAGAGTTTATTCACAAGCACTTGACCTAATACGACTGTGATCTTGAATAAAATGTTAATAGATTTTATTGCAATTTGTAGCATGACTTGCTGCCATGATAATAAAACAACATTTATAACATCAATGGCTGTAGCACTCTGGTGCTCATCAAACTGCTTTGTGCCTGTGCTTAACAGAAGTGTAGATAATGTTTCCCAATGGAGTGGTGAGGGACTGGTTAAATGAGTCCAACAGTATTTTACATATTATCAAACAGGCTAAAAGAGGTAGAAAATAAAACTAATTGAATCAACATCTTCCATACCTTTCATATTTCAAGACATTACAACTAGATGAGATCGTAGTTAGTTAAATATAGTTTCTTCAGAAAGAGGAAAGTGTAATATATTGTGTTAGTGCTAATATCAGAATACACTGAATGTATATCGATGCCATTTTTTTTCCGGATGAGAACAGCTAGACTTGACTGACATTGCCATTGTGAAGGCAGCAGCCCACTTGCAGGTTTTGGATTTGTTCTGTAAATGGTCCAAAGCAATTGCTTTTGTAGTCAGATATCCGTCTGTTTTCTCTTGCATTTCTATTCCTTTACCCTAATAACCTCCTCCAGATAGAGACATGGTTTAGTGATGTACCTAGCAAGACCAGAAC
>VZRW01011395.1:8425-20179 GCA_013398125.1 Aegotheles bennettii | reverse complement strand
TGAAGCCCAGGGCAGCTGACCCTCACTATAAATCGAAAAGTTTGCAAGGATGTTTGGGGAAGAAAATGAAAGAAAACAAAAACACACAAAGCGAGTGATGCAAAGACAATCACCACCTCCCACAATAGATTGATGCCCAGCCAGTCTCTGAGCAATGGCTACCTCCCCCAAAACCCCCTCCCCTCGGTTTTTGTTGCTGAACATGACATCATATGGTATGGAATATCCCTTTGGTAAATTTGAGCCAGCTGTTCTGGCTGTGTCCCTTCCCAGCCTCATACCCACTCCCAGCTTACTTGCTGAGGGGGCAGAGTGGGGAAAAGAAAGCCTTGATGGTGTGCAAGCATTGTTCAGCAATACCCAATACTGGTGTGGTATCAACACTGTTTTAGCTACAAATCCATGACACAGTGCCATGCAGACTGCTGCAAAGGAAATTAACTCCATCTCAGACACACCCAGTACACCTTGGTAGAGTATTTCAGTGTTAATTACCTTTTTTTAAAGCAGTTATTTTTATTCTGACATTCTTGAGTTTAAAGTCTATTGATCTTGTGGCATCTTTGTCTATCACAATGAAGTATTCTCCCTTAAGCTGACTTAGGCAAACTTAAGTGCTTCAGGAAGGAACATAGTCTAATACAGNATACAGCCCAGGATACGGTTGGCTCCAACCCAGCCCGTATTTGTGCTTGGGATTGCCCCAACGCAGGTGCAGGACCTTGCACTTGGCCCTGTTGAACTTCATGTGGTGTGCACAGGTCCCTTTTTTGTAGGCTTTGAAGCTGTTTTCTCATCTCAACACCTTCTTATGCATATTTTTTTAACTCTAAGGGGGATAAAAGTTTATTCTCTTTGTCTTTAACTCCTGAGATTTTGAGGTATTTTCCTATGGTGCTCACCTATCCTCTGCTGCTTCAGTCTGGTTCCAAAATGGAGATCAAGTTGCTGTGTGTAACAGCTGATCCCAACACTTGGTGGGCTGAATGAGCAGCTGCAGGAAACCCCTGCAGCCCTGCTGAGGGGGTGGCAAGGTGTCTTGGCTGCCCAACTTTGCTCACCCTGGGAGGGGCAGCCATGAGATAAACTCTAGGCCAACATCTCTAGCTGACTGACTGTGGCTCAGATGCTGGCTCCTGGCCAATACAACTCTTCAAGTATGAACTGATTTGACAGCTACTGTATCCACCTTGCTCTGGTATACTCACGCAATGACTCTCTTCTTTCAAGCCTTTCCTTCCTTCCTGAACAAACTGTGTTTTCATCTTAATCTCAACCTCTTTTACTCTTGCAGGGTGCGGAAGAAAATTCCACATCCTGGTCAGTAATGACCCCACAATCCTCACTAGTGTAATGGAGTGTAATTGCATATGCAGGAATCCAAAGAGGAGAAAGCAGGTAAATCACTTCCTCTTTCCAACACATTTGGCTGTGTAATTGTGTTCCTCAGAGCGCAGTCTTTCACTCAGCAACCACTACTGTCTTTTGCCACTCTGGAAACATGTAGACTCCAGCAGTAGCACGATTTACATGATTATTTTTTTTTTCTCTGAACATGTGCTACCTTAAACAAACAGCTCTCTCATTGATCACTTTGAAACAACTCGAGTCAGATAACAAGAAGAAAGAAGTGCTCTGCCTCCAGCTGGGGGATGCCTTCCTCATGGAAGCAAGTGTCCTCTGTGCAGCTGCATGCCAAGCCTTCCTAAATAAGTCTTCCTATGCAGTTACAAGTGGCATCAGGACAAAGAAATGCATATGTGTTTGTTTAGGGGGCTCTGATTTTAGACAGGAAAAACCTGAAACAAAAAAACCCCCACACCACACTAAACAATAACGCCCGGCCTAGGCCAGGTTCCCTGCCATGCTGCGCGAGTCATGGGTGTCCCTCAGGCCAGGCTGCTCCTTGCTCCCTCGCACAGGAGCTGCAGCGGGCACCAGGAACGGCACCAGCCCCAGCGCCCGTTCGCTGCTGCGGCAGGCAGGCGCCTGCTACCCCCGGTCCTAGCAGTATCCGGCGCAGCAAGGAGGCCGCTTTGGTTCCGCCACACCCTCCAAGCAGTCCTTCCTGCCGCCATGGCCCGGCGGCGCTGTCCCCTCCCGGCTGTTGCTCCTCCTCCCCGCTCTGTCCCAGGGCGCAGGACTGACATCACACCCAGAGTTTCCATCCGACTAAGGGGGGAGGGGGAGGGGGAGGAGGAGGTTGAGCGGAGTGGCAGCGTGATGGCGGTGGTCGGGAGGACTTAAGAAACGGCGGCGGAGCAACACTGCACTTACTCCCCGGGCTTCTTTCTGCCCGGTTTGGGGCCCTATTGTTCAAACCGGTGGGGACTGCAGGCGAGCCCGCTGCGTGGAGCTGTTAAGGAGCCGGCGGCCCAGGCCCTGTGGCGGCCGCAGGAGCAGCCTCCGACCCTAGGTTGCAGCACAGACCTCTTCGTGGACTAGGGCAGCCCTTAGGGAGGCCGGGCCGGGCGCACGCACTCACGCAGGTAGGCAGAGGTCCGCCATGACTCCTTTCCCTGGTCCGGAGCTGTGCGGTGGCTGTCGCTTTCCAAGATGGATGGGGAGGAGACTGGGTTGGATGCCCAGCGCGGGGCTGGGCTCCTGGGCCCCCTCGCTATTTTCCGAAGAGGAAGGGAGGGAACTGTGAGAGCTGAGGCGGGCAGCCGGGATTAAGCCTCTTTCGCTGGCTCCTGCGGGGGGAGCCTGTGACGAACCGGCTAGGAGGCAGGAATGCGGCCTTCGCTCTTCTCTGGCCGTGGGGGGGCGCTGGGAGAAGCAAGCACAGAGGACAACGGCCGCCTTGGTAATACTGCCAGGGAGCCTTGGTCAGGAGCGGCGCCTGTGCGGGTTCTGCCACCAGCAGAGGGCCGTCTCCGGGAGCGGGAGGTGAACCCGCGCGAGGTAGGGAAGGCAGCCCTGGCCTGGGCTCTCCCCGGGAGCGTCTTGGGAGCGGTTGGTCTCTGAAGGCCGCGAGAGCGCGGTGCGGGTGGTCGGGGAGGATTGTCACGGATCAGGGAGTAGGCGACAAGGAATGAGTTTCGTGGCCACTAAAGGTGTTTCCTGGGTCCTGGGGAGTGCCGGTCCCGGAGGCGGCAGGGCGTTAGCAGACAGCGCGGAGTTTAGCCTTGTTGGGCAGCAGCGGCTGATCCTCGAGGAACCACCAAGCTGCCCGGCTCGCCGTCGCGGGGCCCCAGCCTCGCTTCGCGGCCTCTCTGGGGTTACAGAGCTCTTTCCTATCACTTTTCTTCCGTCATCGCCTTTGTTTGTTGGTTGGAGTGGCCCTGGTGTCTGAGATGGTGCCTGTCCGCAGGGCTTTTTCCATCCCGGAACGAGGCGGCCCCCGCCTCCATCATTAACTGTAGGTCGGGCTGTATTACAGGAGAGCACCTCGAGGCGGGCAACCTGCAGGCGAGCCCCTAATCGCTTTCACACCACTAAATCTGTGAGAGGCGCTGCTCTTTAGCTGATTATCAATGAGTTCATACTTGAATTCCATTTAAAGTGAGCTTAAACTTTTTCTAGGTATATCTGACACGGCAGAGATCTGATCGAATATGTTCATATATATGAAATAACAATCACTCCATCTGTGGGATCCTGTTAGCTTGATGTAGTTGAGCCAATTTTTTTAAAATGGGACAGTCTCTATTTTCCTGTCTCTGCCCCCGACTGGATGTAAATGTTATGTCTGTGTCTGGAAATGCTTCTGATATGTTTGTTTTGTGCATGAAATAAGTTTGCTAATCAGATTTTAGAGCATTAATATCCATAATTTATATTTATGTGTTTGGGGATGCTGTTTTCTTTTAAAAGTTAGATCTGGTTGTTCTTAAGACAGTACCATGACATACCAAAAGCTATTTTTCAGTTAAAAAGATGATGTCAAATGTGATAGATACTCCCTTTCAGTGTTGTAACAGGACAGGTAATTTTCATTATCTTTTAGTTGCAACCATCAAATATTTCAAATTATGTCAACATTTCTCTTTACTACTTTAGGTAATTTGGGAAAAATCTTCAATACCTGCAGTGAACAGTTAAGTAAACAAGTCACCTGGAAAACAGAGTGCCAAGAAGTCTTGACATCCGCCTTCTAACCTGAGTGAAATTCTATTTATCTTTTAAACTTCTTAATATTTACAATGAATGGGCACAGTGATGAAGACACTGTAAGAAACAGTAGTGGAGAGTCGAGGTAAGCACTTTCAGTCCTTGGCTACATATTCTCCTGTATTTTGTTTATTAGAACTGGTTTGTGTTTTAGCTTTGTGCCAAAGCTTCCTGGTGAGCAAGTAGACCATTATTTAGGAGGATTGGCCATGCTTTTTTACAGATGCTTAATCCGTTTCTTAGAATTAGTTAGCTTCATTTAATAACTGTAACAATCATGTATATATACCTTACATAATACAGTTTTAATACTATTTAAGCTCTATCAGCATCCATTATTCTTTTTCCTTAGAAGTTGTCTGAAGTGTCAAAAGCTGAAACAGATCAGATTGAAATGTTAAAGTAAAACTCGTGTCTATGAAGTGCAGGGCATGCATGCGTAATATGTGCTGTATAAACCCTGAACTAGGCTATCTCTAAAGTTGGAACAGTGGACTGTTAATTCTAGTGAGGTTTCCTCTTTTTTTTTTTGTTGAGTTGTCAAAGCAGTATAACCGAAAATGTTAACTTCATGTCTGTTTTCCAAAGTGAAAGTACAGTTTTCCCAGCTGTTTTCTTAATTAAAAAAAAAATAAAAAATCCACCCCTCTAATGTTGATTGCTGGTATTCAAGGAAGTGTAGAGGGTTCACTTGGTTGGAAAAGCCTGGTTAGATCTTCCTTGCTGTAAAATGAGGATAACAGTGAACTTGTAGAAGTGGAATTAAATTTTTATTCTAGAACACTGCTAAGTTCAACAAGTATCTACTGCACTAGGAAGTTAATATTTCTAAAACTGGGAATATGATGAATGCTGCGGATTAATTCTTAAAGGCAAACTTACAAATAGAAGTGGTTGTGTCAGTCTACCCATCTGTTTGTCTCCTCCTCTTTCTGATCACAGCCTGTTGAACCTGTTAGTTGATTCCATCGGTTAGAGGTCATAAAGAAAACTGAGTTCTGTGGGTTTTATGAAAACAGCCGGTTGGGTAGAGGAGATAGATATAAATTATTGCTTCAAGTGAAGAAATCCAAGAACAACATAATGGACAGCTGATCATTCAGCATTAAACATTGCACTGGCCATTAAACTTGCACGTAGCATAGTGAGTAATGGGGTGGGAAGAAGGGGAAAGAGAAGTATTTAGGTGATATTAGGTGCAAATCTCTAGGAAACCTATGATCAGTAAAACTAAGGAAACTTTAACAACTTTTATGTATTTTTTTTTAATGTAAAGCTTCCATATTATACCTAGAAGTATTCTAGAAAGTCAGTAAACTTTGAATCTTGTGAATAATTTGTAAGCTTTTTGTTGTTGTTAGATTTCTTCTTCCAGTAAAGATGGTACTTGTCTAGGTAGCAAGCAAATTTTGGGTTTCTTTCAATAAGTGGCAAAATAGTCCTGATTACTTGTATTAAAAAAAAAACCAACGCAACAACAAAAACCCAAACAAACAAAAAAATAACCAAACCCCAAACAAGCCTTGCTAGTTAAATAGAGAAACATGAACAAAATAAAACGGTGTGAACAAAGCTAGTCTTCTGAACTTTTAGAGCGTTATAAATAAGACCTTTAGTAAACATTAACTTATCGGGAACAACTCTGATGACTTTGTATTTATGAAGTTTTTCGCTACTTGAAATGAGCCACCTAGCTAAAGATAATGTAGGAATAATACTGCATATCAAACTATGACCACTTGTAAATACTAGTATATCGGTTATTCAAAAGTTGTAGCAATTCTCATAAGACTAAACCAACTAAATATCAAAAAAGCTTCCAGACAACTTTATTATAAGTAAATTTCAGGAAGGTGCAAATTACTTAAGATGTGATTGTTGCCTGTGAAGCGAGACTGTTCTGCATCTTAAATGTGTTGCTGAGCACATTTTAAAGCTTTAAAAAAGTTTTAAAATGTTAAACTTTCTTTTCCCCTAGGCTTGTATCAGTCATTAACCCTGTAGCCTAATTCACAGAGAGATCTTGGAAAACCTATTTCCTGATAGCAAATGGCATGCATACAAACTCTGTTTTTGTAAATGAAAAGTGAAGGCTTCCAATATTAAAGAATTGAGCCCTTTTTCTGCCTATTTTCATTATTAAAGTAATTATTGTGAAAGGTGTTTGATGCTTATGGGGTACCTTAGTATGACTTGCTCCTGTTGTTGTGGTTTGTTTTTGTTTGTTGGTATCGTGTCATTCCCTGCCTCCCCCCAGCCTTCAAGTTTTCCAGAATTCTAAATTCATTTCACTAGGAGGAAAATTCCTTAAGCTAGCTGTGACTACAAACTAACTGTAACCAGGGAAGTGAAGCTGCATTTAGTCTTCAAATGGTCTGAAAATAGGAATTCTACAGAATGGAAATAAAATCAGTAACAAAATAGCTACTATTGATGGCAAATTATAATTATTAGGCTTTTAGTGATCCTGTTCCATTCAGAATGCTTGGAAGAGAAGCAAAACAAGTTGAGAAAGTAATTGAGAATTGCTGCTGGGAAGAAACTGCAGAGCAAGTCAGACTTTCAAAATTAGGTAAAAAAGAAGAGATGAAGACAGATACAGTGGCAAATCTAAGCAGCGGCATTGGTAATACAGTTGGTAATAACAACAATGAATCTTTGAAAAGTATGTCACTTTAAATATATGACATTTTACAAATGTAGCAAGGCCGTTTTTCTCTCTAATGTCTATATGAGCTTCCATGGTTGTTTCTCTAGGGTGACAGTTCGGATCACAAATATAGCCAGATCTAGGGGAGCCACCATCACTACTTTAGGAAGTAAAGAGAAGCAGTGGATCAGGGCTGGCTTTACAGAAATACACAGCCTCATCGATGCAGCTTTATATTGTTTTAAACAAACTCTTACCGTGAATTGCAGAAGTTGTGGAAAGCCTGTAGTATTCTCAGCAACAGGAGGGCTGGAGAAGGGGCTAACTGGAAACCTTAGATTGTATACACTGGCTAGCACGGTGGTAAGGAACTGTAGCTGTCTTCTATTCCCCGTGGCTGTGAAGAAGCATTTCTGAAGCATGTGGGAAAGAAATGGACAATTTGCCATGCTCCTGTGTTCCTTTCCACTGTTGAGTCTCTTCATATGGCTGGTAGATGACCAGAAATCTTTTCATTGCTGCAGGTGCTGAGCCTGAAGTTCTGTTTGGCCACAAGTAGAAGCAAATCTCTTGTATTTTCACGGTTTAATAACTTGTTATTGCACTGTTTGGACTTTCCTTGGCCATGTTAGCAACCTCTGAAGCTATAAATCTGTGCTGGTGCCAAGCATGGTAGAGATTATAGACTGACATAAACATTATAATCTAATCTTGCTGCTTGATGTTAGAATTTCTGTGTAATAATTACAGTGGAGTCTACTCTCCAGTTTTTTATTTATTTGAAATCACTGTTCTGGAATGTTTTCAGTAGTTCTAGGTGAAATATCACAGATGAACATTATCTGGATAGCAAGTAAATATAAGCATAAAAACTTTATAGCAATGCTCTGAGAAACTGACTCTTAAATTTAAGAAAAGCATTTTTGTGTAGTGTTCTTGAAAGCATTCTGTTGCAAACTTGAATAGGAGTATATACATGTTTGTTAGCTAGCACTAAGAAGGCTTAATGAGCGAGGAAGGGCAGTAGCTGAACTGCAACACAAGCTCCAGGTAGAACAAGGGATGCAGAAGTGAAACATTGGTGCCAATTGAATAGCAATCTGGTTTCCCATCTCTTTGCTCTTGCTGTGTTTCCTGTAGAACAAGACATAGAGCACTTGAGCAGACCTTCTCTGTAGGTAAAAAAGAGTGTGCTCAGTAAAGCTTATCTAGAAAGTAGCTGGCTGGGGTGCATTGTACTTCCTTTTTCCAGTAGGCAGAAAGTGGCTTCTTGCTTCAAGGTACCTTACCATTGTTTATGTTCTTGAAAGCTGATGTTAGTACAAGACATTGTACTAACTAATTTCTGTGGATTTAATTTGTCTTGTTGATTTAATAGTCTGTGTACCACAAGAGATAGTTAAGCTCTTTGTCATCAGGCTTGAATTTGCTGTATAAACTCATACCTTTCACAGAAGATTAAAAAGATAAATTGAAAGACACTATTCTAGTTTCCTGCTTTAAAGAAACCTAAGTGGGAGTTAAAACAAAGATTCCCCAAGCATAATTACAGAAGTATTCTCATCTATTGGTTTCTTTTTGGTAGAAGTAGGTAATACAAATAGGGGGGGGGGGGGGGAGGAAAGTGTGTGTGTATGTATAGAGAGAATTGTATTGGGTTTATGTGGCAAGGTCTTGGTAGTGAGGAGACTGGGGGCTGGCCCTGTGCTGGACAAAGCCAGTTCCTGCTGGCTCCAAAACGGACCTGCCACTGGCCAGACATGAGCCAATCAGCGAAAGCTGGTGGCGCCTCTGTGATAACATTTAAGAAAGGGTAAAATGCTGTGCAGCAGAGTGTGTGAGAGAGGGAGGAATGAGGGGGAAAAATGTGAGAAACGGTCCTGCAGACACCAAGTAAAGGAGAGGGAGGAGGTGCTCCAGGCATTGGAGCAGAGATTCCCTTACAGCCTGTGGAGAAGACCACTCCAGAGCAGATATCCACCCTGCAGTCCGTGGAGGGCCCCATGCCAGAGCAGGTGAACGTGCCCTGAAGGAAGCCGCAGTCTGTAGAGAGCGCATGCTGGAGCAGGCTTCTGTCAGGTACTGCAGCCTGTGGGGAGGAACCTATGCAGGAGTAGGTTTTCTGTCAGGAACTGCAGCCCTTGGGGACCCACACTGGGGCAGTCCATTTCTGAAGGACTGTACCCTGTGGAGAGGACCCATGCTGGAGCAGTTCTTGAATGACTATCCTGTGGGAGGGACCCCACGTTGGAGTAGGGGAAAAGTGTGAGGAGGAGGGAGTGGCAGATGAGCTGTTATGAACTGACTGCAACCTCCCATTCCACATTTCCCCCCCACCCCGAGGGTTGGGGGGGAGGCAGAAAATCGGGAATGAAGGAGTGAAAGTGAGCCTGGAAAGAAGGGGGTTGAGGGGAGGAAGGTGTTTTAGTTTTGTCTTTGTGTCTCGCCATCCTACTTTATTTTTAATTAGCAAGAAATGAATTTGAGTTGTCAGCCTAAGTCAGGAAAAGGGAATCGAGTTTGTGATTCAGAATAGATGAGGATGGAAAATAACACTTCTTGGTAGCCTGAACTTAATACTCTTTGTTCCCTTTGCTTTATATTAGTGGTGATTAATAAGATGAACTTTAAGATTAATCATTTTATCAATCTAGTCTATTAGGAAGAAGTTTTTTACAATGAGGGTGATGAAACACTGGAACAGGTTGCCCAGAGAGGTGGGAGATGCCCCATCCCTGGAAACATTCAAGGCCAGGTTGGACGGGGCTCTGAGCAACCTGATCTAGTTGCAAATGTCCCTGCTCGCTGCAGATGACCTTTAAAGGCCCCTTCCAACCCAAACCATTCTTTGATTCTATGAATGTCTTTTACACATCTAAATCAGATTGAGTAGTTCAGTTAAATAATAATAATAATAAAAAAAGCCCACTTGCATTGTATTTGCCTAAATAAACTTACCTATGAACTTTCAGTTTTAAGAGTTTGGCATTTAGTGTCTGTTATTTCTATTCATTCTGGAAGGGGCTCTTCATATTCAAATGCACGACCTTCCTTGGACTTCTGGTTTATTAAAATAATGGTGAACTCTCACCTCAGATGATTTTCAAAGACCTTGCAGAAATTAATCTCTTCTGGTTTTAATGGGTTAAACTTTTTATTTTGCTCAAATTGATATTTTGTTTCCTGTTGTTTTTAAATTGGAGGATTGGTAAGGCAGTTTAATGTAATGAATGCCCTCTAAATCAGCAGTGATCAATTGTCCTCTCTTAGGTCCTTTATCAATTTAGACCTTATATAGGAGTATAAATGCTCTAACAGTGCTTTTGCAGCATGGCTCGTGTAGCTTTGTTTCTCTTCCTAGTGCCTTGTATAAATTAGCTGTTCCTAGTTGTGTGTTCTGATTGGGGGACCTTGTTTTAAGAGAGAAGCTAGTGAAGTTAAACCTAAGACTACTGAAAAAACCTAGTGACTCTGTGACAAAATGCTTGCTTTTAATGTTTGTCAGTGATGTTTTTCTTTAAGTCTGTCTTCTCCTGTCATCTCCCCAAAGCATATTCTTATTTTATTCCATAGGTATTTATTTGGGTTTGAAAAATTAACAGGTGCAAACATGCAATAATTATCTCTTGGTATTCTCAGTAAGCTATCTTGCTTTTCTTGCAAAATAGTTTGAAAATAAATATTGCTTTTGTGGATCTCTCTTAAATTGCTCTTGAATATATTGAGGATATCCAGAGACTGTGTCTATAAAATGTAATACAGACTAACTTTTTAGTTGTGTCAAACTTGCATACCAAATCAGATTTGACATATTCTGCTGTACAAATGCAACTATTTGTCTCGAGGGCTAGGGGTGTGAGAAGCTGCTTTGCTACATATCCTGGAAGATAATCTCTGTAGATTTTAAGTTGGTTTGCCAACATACATGAAAATATACTTTTTCATGTATAAATCCTATCCTGAGAACATGCTATTCATTCTTACTATATATTCCTGCATGCCTACTACTGCAGGTTAGCATTGTCAGTTAACTTTGTCATCATTGCAGTGATTTGTTTGCATGGTAGAGAAGTAGTCTCACTTCAACAGGACTGAAGAAGTCATCTCATTATTGCTTTATACGTCACTTTCGCTTCTTTTTTTCCATGGTCCTGTGATGCTTCTATAACTGTTTTGTGCAGTCTCATGCATTTCTTTGTTTAGTGTTGTTGGTTTTGCGTTTGGTTGTTGTTTTTGTTTTTTTTTCAATTGAACAAAGTACAGTGTATGTAATGTATGGTTTCTTATTCAAGAATACCTTTTATCAAATAATGCTGTTTCAATTTTACTGGGTTTTATATATATAATATATAAACAATATTAAAAAATGCTTGAAGCAAGGGGAGGAAGGCTTATGTGACATATTTTCGAAAGACTTACAAAAGCAAGAATTCTGTTTTGAGTAACAGAATTGAGTACAAATATTTCAGTATCTCAATCTCAGAATTAAGCACAAATGTTCTTCAACAGCAAATACTGAATACTCCCTTTCTGTATACATCATATTAACAGCATCTTTATTCTGTAGCTTAATTTTCCTTGCCTTATTGTTTTAGATCTAGAGTTCTTCCAATTCTAGTCTTGATAGTATTTATTTTTGTTGATGTTTGGTCTGTTCTTGGAAGCACATTCATCAGTGTGGGGGGAAGCAAATTACACCACAGAATAGAGTTGGTTGGAAGAGGACAACAATGCAAGAGCGGAGTAAAGGGAGGATATAATGTGACAAGGTAGGATAGGGTAAATTGACAAATGCAGATGAACAGTTAACTGAAAATTAAGTTTTGTACACTGTCTCTTATTATATGTAAGGTATGTATGGTCTTTCTACCAGTCTCTTGAGTATATTCAGAAAGGGTGAGGGAAAGACAGCAAGGTTCTAATTTAGGCTTAGGTGCATGAATATTACCTCCTACCTTTAAGTTTCAAGCAGGCTTTTTTGAAAGGGGGGG
>VZRW01011394.1:75247-100894 GCA_013398125.1 Aegotheles bennettii | reverse complement strand
CAGGGGGCAGGAGGGCTCCTGGTCCCGCAGGGTTATTTTTTCCGGTCCGTGCTCCAGAAAGGGCGGTGGGAAGAGCCAAAGGCGGCGGTGCCCCCTTCCCGCCCCCCTCCGCTGCACCACATGGGAAGCAAAAGTTTTCCTCCTCCTCCTCTTCCTCCTCCTCCTCGGCCGGTTCCCCTCGCCCGGCAGCTCCCGGGCCGGTCCCCGGAGCCGTTGGCAGCCGAAGGATGCGGCCGCCGGTCCCGCGGCGGCTCCTCCCGGGCACGGGCAGCGCCGCGCCGCTGGGCACCGGGGAATGAGCCGGTGCTGGAGCCTTTTCCGCCTCTCCGAGCGCTGGGAAGGAGCGCGGAGCCCCGGATCGCGGCTCGCAGGGGGATCTGCGAATTTGCGGAGGAAAAGGGGCTCTCGGGCAGGAGCAATCGGGTGCTTTAGCAGCGGCGGGGGGGCAGCGCCGAGCTCCAGCCCCACCATGGGCACGGGCATGTGCTCCAGGAGGCAGAAGGGGCTCCTGCAGACCGGGTTTTGCCTGGTGACCGTGGCGTGCTTGGGCTCGGGAGTTTTCATGTACAATCACTTGCAGCAGAAGGTGCGGAACGCCGAAGCCCTGGCCCAGAAATACAAACAGCAGCAGGAAGCGCTGTCTGCCCAGCTCCAAGGTGAGTGACCCCTTCTCTGGCTTCCCCGGCTGCCCCGGCTTCCCTGGGGCTGCCCCGGCTTCCCCCGCTCCCAGCTTTTCCTCCTCGTGCTTTTCCTGCACAGCCCCGCGACAAGCGCGGTGCCTTCCTGGAGTAAAGCTTGTGGCTTTAAAGAGCTCTGAGAAGACGCTGTCACCTCTTTCCTTCCCCCCTTTGCTGTCTGGAACCGGCACAGCCCTGAACCCGAAGGGCTGCCCGCCGCAGCGCGGGGGATGGGGTGTGATGGAGCGGTGACTTGAGCTCTGCCATTTCTTCTCCCCCTCGTTCCCTCTGGCCATAAAGCCTAATCCGATGCCGTTCTGAACGCGAAGCAGTGAAAACACAAGCAGAGGATTTGCAGAGGCTGGCGGGGCAGGCTCCGAGATGCGGCTCCACTCTCCAGCCCGCGGGAGTGTCTGTCTGGAGAGCGAACAGAGGGGGGAAGGACCCTTCAGGAAAGTTTGTTGTCACGTTGTCTGTTGCCCTTGAAAGGAAACAAACCGATCTCCTCCTCCAGAGGTTGATCTGTGACTGGAGGAGTCTTGCCAGCTTGTTTGGGGTTGATAGATGCTGCAGCACAGAGCTCCCCAAAAAGGGGGGCAGGAGGAAAAATTGGCTTTTCTGAGCCCACTGACCAGCACTTGGTTCCTCTGGCAAGAGCTGCCCAAGCATAATATGGATATTCCCCCTTCCCCTCCTTGTTTGTCATTGTCCTAACTGTGGAAGAATGACATTTAAGCCCAGGGGAAGGCTGAGGACATGCGTTACTCTGTTGCTGAACTCTTCCTTTCTTTGTCTAGTCCATCATTTCAGCCTTACTACATCTGCTAAAGCTATGCTTTCATCACCTGGCACTAGATGTGGAGTCTCCAGAGGGATGTGCTGAGCTCCTTGCAGAGAGGTTTGGTGGGAACCCACTCTGTGGTAGCCAGCAATTGTGTGGGCAACGCTGGAGGGTGGATTGGTTCCTGAGTGTCCACAGAATGAACTTCATCATTTGTCAGTGGGTCTAGTGGCTCAAGGTCAAGAGATAAATTTAACACTTTTCCTTCTAACAAGTGGGTTTAGATTATAGTGTTTAAATCAAGACCTCTTGCTCGGGCTAAAATCAAATACAGGGTATCCATCGTGACCTCTCCTGACATACCCTGTGTTGCTGGGGAATTCAACAAGTGCACCTTCAGGGTTAAATCTTTTCTGGTCGTTTTGTGTGCAGTGTTGTGATGCAAGTGTAATGTTGTACTTATGCTTCTTGTGCTCAGGGCTTCTTATTCCTACCTGTAAACCAGGGAAGCAGACTGTGGTGTACATGAGTTGTTTGTTTCAAGGAAACATGCTTTAAAGAAAAGCAACACTCTATCTAGTGTGTGCATAGGTTCACTGCTGTTAGCTTAGGTTTTGTTTCCATTTGTTCCTGCTCTATCACAAGCAGTCAAACAGTCACAGCTCCTGATGTGCTGCACAGTCCCAGCCACAGCCATTCCCACCTTCTCCTGGGTTTCTGAGATGCAAAGATCAGCAGGGCAGGAGTTGGCCCACATTCCTTTCTGGTGTGTCAGCATCTCTTGCCTCTCTTGGAGAGGGGCTGGTGTTTCAGAGAGTGAGATGACAGTGGTAGCCTGAGGGAGCCCCAGTTTTGGGAGCAGCAGGCTCAAGCAAACAACTGAGACAGGCTCATAGTATTTTTTCCAGCCAAATATGTTTGAATGGCAGAGCTGTCGCCTGTTGCTGGGGTTTCTAACCCTCTGTCAGTCCTCCCATTCCTAAATACAGTTGTTGCCATGGATACCCTTTGTATTTTGAGAAGACACTTACTTGTCCAACAATTCTGAGAGGCGAAGCTGCTTTTTGGATGTGGCTGGTGGGAGCAGGCTGGCGGATGGGAGCCGTGTTCACGGAAGTCTGGGAGTGCAGATACGGCTGTGACTCTCTCACTGTTGTCCTCCAGCACTGCTCCCTGCCAAGCTTTGGTGCTGAATGCAGGGGAATGGAGTCAGGGCTCTATCCCTGCTCTTCTGCTGACTTCTTGCATGTCTGTGATTGTCTTCTGCATCTGACTTGTGCCTTTCCAGCTCTATGAAAGGAGGATGTGGAATTCTGTACTGTTTAAGTAGTGCTTCTGGTGTCTCCTTTCAGCTGTCAAGTAGCTCCTACCCTTCTTATATCCAAGTACAATATATGGTTAAGGCTTCTGGTAGCCTCTGTAAATAAAGCTTGAAAGTGTAGGGCTGGGCCAAGGGTTCTGTGAAAGGGGAAATGAAAGTGGGTGGAGGAGGAGGAGGGAGTGAAGCTGTCTCGAAAGCAGCACTGCCTGTCCCATGTGCTGTCTTCTACTGACCACACACAGGGACATGGACCTCATCTCCTCCTTTACAATAAGAGCACAGCAGCTGCTGGTTTTGCTGGAGGATAAAACACGCTGTGAGAGAAGAAGGAAGGGAGGTGGTGTCACTTGTGTGACCCTGTCCAACCTCTCAGAACAGAATGAGCGCAAAACCTGGGACTGTTGGCAAGACTGGAACCACCCTCCCTTTGAGGATCTCTCCCAACTCTCCCTGCTAGACATTTATCTTATTTATCTGGGGGTATACGAGGCAACCCCTTCACACAACCACCCAGTTTTCTGTGGTCTTTTAAACTGCAAACAAGTCTGTGGAAGGCCTGACCTGTTCTTCTTTCCCCAAGGCAAGGCACTGCAAGGGATTTCATTGTTTCAGCAGTTCCAGTTCTACATTTTAGCTCATTTGGCAGCAGGTGATGGTGCTTTAGTGCCGAGTTCTGGCTGAATTCCAGTCTGGATTTAGACACTGACCACCCTCCATTCTCTCTTGTAATTGCAAATTGTTAAAGACTTCCTGGCTTCCTGTCCTCTGAAGCTGTACAGTGCCGTTTTTGTCTGCTAAGTTGTTGCTGTATTCGACCACAAAGGTAAGTAGAAAGGCTGTCAGCAGTGTGTGAAGCTGAACTGCTTTGTGTAAAGCTGAACCCACCTTTTCTGGGCTATGGAGCCCTGGAGGAATGACAGGAGAGATTACAACTATTTTTTTTTCTAGTCACTGGAGGCTACTTAATCTTATCTTACTTATTTAAAAAAAGTGTCAGGAGAGCCAGACTTTGTCCTAAATTTCTGAATAAACAGCCTAGGATATGGAGCTCTTCCTGAACACTTTGTGGTGCTTGCATTAGGATTTGTGGTTATGGGTGTTAGCACAAGCCTATTGCTGTAGATGCTTTCCTGTGCTTCAGTTTCCCATGCACTACATGAGATAACACCACCTGGCATCCCTGATAGTCCCAGCAGCCACAGCTTTTCATGGCTGCTCTGAGGTTCCCATTGCATCAAAGATTTGTCCTCAGGTGCTCTGCTGGATGAGACTGCAAGAAAGTGAGATGCTCGTGGCAGAAATGAGTGCCCAGAGCTCACAGATCTTGTGGGAAGTGGCTCATGTTCTTAAGATGACAATTTCATTCAACAAGGCTTTTTAGCACGTAGTGAAGAAGCAACCAAAGCCTCTCGTGTGCTTAGCTGGGCTGGGGAAGCCCTCGGGGTGACAGCTGAGTAGTTGGTTGGGAAAAGTGTTTCTAAAAATAAAGTTGTCATGAAGTAGACACTTGGGCAGCTGCAGTGATGGGCTTGCTGCTCACCAGTGTGCCCAGCAAAGGAAAAAACCCTTCCAGATTGAAACCAAATATTTCTGCTATGATGGTTTGGAGAAGATGGCAGCTTCCTCACTTCAGAGGAGAAATATTAATGGAGTGGCCCAGCCCAGGGGAAGCATCCTCACCGTTGGGATGTCTGCATCCTCACCATTGGGATGTCTGCATCCTCACCATTGGGATATCTGACTTTGTTAGCTAGGGAAGGGAACAAAGAGAAGGAAGAGGAGATAACAGGGCTGGTGACAACACAAGTTCCTGACCTAGGACACCAGCCCTTCCTGCTCCCTGAGGGAGGTGAAAAGTGACAGAGGGACTTGGGTGGGTCAGGAGAGACAGCTTTGATGTGAATGTGTGCCTGGGGAATGGCTTCCTAATCTGGGGTGGGCACAAGATGAGCCCAAGCTGGCAGAGCCTAAAGCATAATCCCTGTACCTGCAGTCTCTGCTCTGTGGTGGCTGGAGGAGCCTCTTGCAGCCAAGTGCTGTGAGTCAGGGAAGGCTCTTGGTTAGCATTCAGGCATCAGAGTGGATTAAAGTCACCATCTGTCAGGAAGCTTCTCTGGCACTTTGATTTGTCATGTGGCTGCTGTACGAAGCAGCCCCATCCCTCTCTGCTCCTGTGCAGCGTGCAGATGCTGGTTTGTGTTTGATGGGAGGGGGAGCTGCTTGGACCAGTTCATGGTTTGGTCGTGGAAGGGGAGCAAATCTCTTCTGCATGCTGCTGATGCCTTTACAAAACAGATGACCTGGAAGTCTGTGGCTCTCTTGAGCCTGGTAATGGACTTGACCCACAAATACACAGTTTAGCCACTGGTCACTAAAGCCATCTCTTGGCTGCTTAGACTCCGAAGCAAAACTTGAGTGCAGATACTCACAGGATGGCAGACTGGTGTGTTACACCAGGAATATCCATTGTCTCTGCTCCAGCTGTCCCCACCTGGCTCCAGACCTTATCTGTTCACAGCTGACAAATTGCAAACAGCTTCTAGCTGGACCTGACCCTCTCATTGCTTAGGACACCAGGTATCTGTGTGTATTTCGGGACTCTTGATTTGCTTGGTCTGGATTTTACCCGTGAGCTACTCTGTGCTTAAGCCTGGAAACCCAGAGTGATGCAGGGGAAAGGCCCTTTTGCCCAAGCCTGCTTTCCTGGGCACTTGCTGGCCCAGTCCACCACAGAATTTGAGGTGTCCACACGTGACCTGCGAGAGGCCAGTTTTGGGGAAAAGACTATGTGGGAAGGAATTTCAGGATTTCTCTCACACTCTGCCCCTTTCTGCTTCCCTAGTTGTGTATGAGCACAGATCCCGGCTGGAACGATCCTTGCAGAAGGAGCGAGGGGAACACAAGAAGACCAAGGAAGGTGAGTGAGTCTCTTGTGTGGGTGGCAGAGCAGTGGCCAAGCCAACCCTCCACTGTCCTGGGGGGAAGAGGTGTGTGTTGTACCCAAAACATCTTCTCTCTCCAGGTCGGACAGCTGAACCTGGCACCTGCCCGTGCTTTTTTTATTGGAAATATATAAATTTTCATATAAAATTGATGGGAAGATGCTGTGCTGTACAAGTGCTTAATAATAGGAATATCACTGCACTCCACAATACACGGACAATACAGACTCTGGTTTATTTGCTGGGGACTGACTGAGAAGATGAAACATCCTAATAAATGTTATCTTGTCATGGGACCTTCCCATTTTAAGAGGGTGGCCCAGATGAGATCAGCAGATGAGTTCCTTTTGGTCTCACAGAAGCTTTAATTTCTCTTTCCCAGAGTCCTCTCTCATTTCAGAACACCCCAAATCCTTACGTAGCCTCAGTGTTGCTGCTTATGTGCTGAATTAGGAAGTCACCAGTGCGCTTGCCTGGAGAATGGGAAGGGAAGGACATTTGGGCCAGTCTAGATGGGTGGGCAGTGCTCGTGGAGAACATTACCAGCTTTCTGAGGGCGTTCAGTGGCGTGTCCTGGCAGCATCTGCATTCCAGCTTGTGGAGTCACAGCCTTTTGCTCAGCAGGGGTCTGATTCCCTCCTTCCCTCCCCCCTACAAAACATAAACCAGATCCTTGTTAAATTCCAGCTCATTAAATTGTCTTCTCTTCTTCCATGTCTAGATTTTCTAGTGTATAAGTTAGAAGCTCAGGAAGCTCTCAACAAGGAGAAGGTAGGTATGGTTTATTCCTCAGAGCGTGTGTGCAATAATGATGAGGACTTTTCTAGTACCACCACAGTCGTGGGGCCAGTGCTGCTTCTGGAAGGCATGAGAGGCTGAGCGTGTTTGGTACAGGGTGAACTTTGGCTGACTCCACCTTGCAAGTCTGTTGGTCTTGTGTGGGTTTACTTCATCTTAGGAAAAGACTGTGTTGTGCTGGAGCAGTTCTGCCTACTCTCCCATGTGTGGCAGATGACTTGGTTGCCAGGTCCTGGTGTAGCAGGGAGTCCTGTGCTGCAGTCAGAAAAGAGAATTGCTGTTTCGTGGTGCAGAAGAGTCCTGGGGACACTGAATGCAAGGCACACCACAGGGAACATGGAGAAGAAAGGCCATGGTGCTGCTGGGGAAAGCATATCTATTGTTTTCTGTCTCCAGGGATTGTCAAATGATTTCCACTAGCCTGTGAGTGGCAAAGCTGAAATGGAATGTGTTCAGGAGATGCAGCATGAATCCTCTGCTCAGTATTGTCCTCAGCCAGGACTGGGTGACGTGTCCCTACCTGGGTGTATGCTCGCTGGCTGGCTGATGGCTCTGCAGAGCCTGGTGCACACCAGGCTAAATGATGGTCTTCCTCAGCCCCTCTGTGTGAGAAACTGGCTTGTACCCAACGCTGCAGCTGGAGTGTGTGACCTGGCTATGTCCCAAAGACCAATCTCTGCTACTGCTCATCCTGGGATGTAAAAAGCCTGTGAAAGACAGGCACACAAATGCCCCTCCTCATTACATGGCCTCACTGGAGTTTGCCTTGTGCCATTTACCACGGGAGACAAAGCAGAATGTTTCTGGTTAAACAAAGTATTGATGCTGATGCAGAAATTAGTGAGGAGGGGAGGATGGGCAAGGGCACATTTGAACAAGAATAGTATCAACAGTTCAGCTATGGGGTGGTGCTTGCCAAGGCTTCTGACTTCTCCTTTGGCAAGGAAAAGGACTCCTCAGTGAGGGTCAGGAAGAAATGCATCCCTGGGTTACAGTCTGTCCCAACCTGACGTGGTAAGGCTGGTTTGATTCCTTTCTCAGAGCATCTGTTGTTGAGATGCTGGAGAAGAGGGATTGCTCCCAGCCTGCTCATCTGTGGGCGAATGCCATCCTGTTACAGAGAGAAACTCCCGGGTGAATATCTGAACACTCTGGTGGCTGGGCAGCCCCCCTGCAATTTGTGCTCATTTGCTGGTAACATTTCATACCCTAATGAGCCTTATAGGCGCTAAACTGTGGGTTGTAGTGGAAATCATATTTCTGTGGTGCTTCCTTTGCACTTTCATGGTGCTGCTTGAAGCTACCCAGGTACAGATCCCAGCAAATGTCTGTGAAAATGGATCTAGTGGGGAAAGCTGCTGCCTGTTCCCTCTCAGGTGCCACTCCTGCAGTGGGGACTCAGCCTTTGAGCAGGGGTGGCTGGTGGCTTTCACACCTGTGTGGAGATGCTGGTGCTACGGTGAAGAGTGGTGCCCTGGGGACAAAGGGGCAGAGTGTGATACAAGCAGATCTGTTGAACTGGTGCAGACCCCTCCGTGCCCACATGTGAACCCCTCTCCACTGCTGTTTGTGTCAGCTGAGCTTCATTCCATTGCTGTACCTCATTTTGCTTTAGGTTTATTCAATTGCTTAGCCATCAGTTTTTTATTAAATAGTGCAGTTTTTGTGTGTAGGAGAAAGCCTTGGCTCTGGTGCTGTCTGCCTCCCCCTCAGCTGCTGCTCAGAGTGCCCAGCCTGTTTGGGGGGGTCACTGTGCAGAGCTCATTCAGGGCTTGGCCCATCCTAGATAAGGAGCTGGGTACTGGGGAGAACCATGCTGAATGTGAATCAGGGGAGTGCAGTTAATTGTCTGCTGGCTGGGTTGGTTTGAAAGGGTTCTTTTCCAGCCATGCTCCAACTTGTGTGTTCTGCTGAGCACCTCCGTGGGCTTGTTCCCAACCACACGTGTGTGCCTGTGTGTGTGACTTTGCTGTTAGTGCAGTGGCTGGGCAGATGCTCGTGTGTGTTTCTCCCTGCCTTAGCTGTTTCTGGAATCTAACAGTGCTGTTGCATCTTTCTTTCCAGCAAGACTCTATGAACAGATACGGAGCCCTCAGTTCCCAGCACAAGATACTGAAGGTAAGGGAGGAGTCTGGTTTCACCTACTGACCATTAAAGAATGGTCCCTGGAAGGACACTCGGTGCTTTCTGTTACCAGGGATGCCCAGGAGAGGCCGAGGGCTTCCTGCAGGTAGTGCCAGCACACAGGGAGGAGACCACAGTGTTGTTGATTTACTTTCCTTCCTGACTATTCAGGTTCATGGGAGTTTCCTATTTATTCTGCTGGGCTTTGTATCCAGTTACAGCCTTCACCTACACCTCTGTTCAATGGCAGTCTTTGTGCAGTTTATCACACAGGACTTCTGTTACTCAGCGTGATTATTTTTCTGGGTCTCCTAGCGTGAAAATAGATCTATTCACTGCACCTTGCCCTTTGGGCTAATGCAATATATTCCAGCCCATGTAAGCAGCTCAGAGGGGAGCAGCTTGTAATATTTTATAGCTCATAGCATGCTTTACCTGAAGCATATCTTGATGTTGAAGTTTGCTTTTCTTAGAGCAATGCAACCATGGCTGGCAATGGTGGGTTTTTTTTTAAATGTTTTTAGTTAGAGTGTTGGCAGTGGAATGGTAATTTAATTCTGGGATGTAGAAAGAGGGCTGGGTTCCAGCAGCCCTTAGCACCGCTGGGTTGTATTTCCTGAGCAGAGCTGGACCTCCAGCTGCCTGGCTTTTGGATTCAAACTTCGGGAAAAGGGAAGTACAGTTCTGTCTCTTGGGTATTATCCAGCACTGCGGATTCTGGGAACACTTTGCAATAGTAACATTCCTCCTCATAGCAACTGCAGTTGAATGCTCTGGTTTGCTTGTCTCAAGGGGACAGTGAGAGCGTTTCGTCCTGGCTCCCTTTCTCTTGCTTCCTTTTATTGGGAGGGGAAAAAAAAGTCACCTGTATTTTTAACTACATTTACAGCTGCTGAAAGACAAGCCAGTCCTTAGGACTGCAGTGTGGTAGGTTTTAGTTGTGTGTGTCCTCCCTTGAAAAAGCAATATACGGCTCGACTTCTAGCTAGTTATGAGGCTGAGAGTAACACTTCTGTTACTGGAGCATGGGCAAAAAATGCTTCCCACTGGTACTGGCTTCCTTGGGGGGAAGATTGCTGCCAGCGATACCATCAGGCATGTAATGCTCAACAGAAGTATTAACTCTGTTAAGCTGGAGTTCCCAAATATGGCCAAAGACTTTCTCAAGCCACATCAGTGTTTCTGGCTGTGGTGTTATCATCCTGATCTGTACTGAAGTCATCTATGTGTGATTAACATCTGCACCTGGCACCCCAGATTCCGAGGGGCAAGGGGCTTGACTCGGTCCAAAAATAGCAGTTGCCTGTGTCTGGATTCCTGCTGGGGCCAGACTTTGTCTTACAATTCCTTTCATCCTCTTGAGTGGAGATTAAAATGTTTTGTTAAGGTTTTTCCGCAGAATGCATCTTGGCATTCACTGGGATAGTCAGGCCAGGAGGCGGGTGGCTTTCAGCAGAAGATTTTTGACATGGATTTCCTGAAACTGCTGGAACCTGGAAGCTTGCAATGAGGTGTGCCCTTCCTTTGCTTGTGGGCTGAGCACCCAGCCACTGAGCCTGTTTTGTACAATGCTTCCTACAAAGCTGCTTTCTAAATCGTGGCAGAAATGTATGGGGTTTAGGTAATCCTATTTCCTTTCTCTTTCCGTGGCCTAATGAAGGACTTCTGGTTTTTGGAAGATGATCTGGCTTCCCCAGGGATACGGTTCCTCCGTGTTGCAGTGTGGGGTGTGATGGGCAGGGGCACAGTGAAGTGTCATGACATGATCTGTCTGCATCCCTCACCCCCAGCTGCATTTGTACGTGGTTTGTACATGTGCTGTGTCTCACAGTTTCTGCTTGACTGAGTGAAAAAGTGTGTCTGTGAGGCAGAGAAGGGGATGGCATTACAGTCAGATGGGTGGCTCTGGACATGAGAGGTTCCTCAGGGTCAGCTTTGGTGGAAATGACTGGCTCAAGCATGCTCTGTTTATGGTTAAGCTGCTGCTCTGAAAAATAATCACATGCAGGCCAGGGGGTCTGGAACATGCTCCAACTCCAATAAACCAACATCTTTAGAGTCCTCCTAAAGTTTGCATGCATTGGTCACAGCCATCCTTAGAAACCAGCTGGGATTGAGGATGCTCTGTGTGCTTAATGGGCTGGACTGGGCTGCAGGTGCTTTGTGTGACCTTGGTCAAGGCACTTACCTCTCTTCAGCTTCCTGCTGCTACCAAAGGATGAATATTCCCTCCCTTCCTGGCTGTGAGCAGTCCGGGGACAGACATTATGCACATCACCTGCCAGAGAGAATATGGGTTAGAAATTAATTGACCTGAGCTGATGAGGACTTAAATTTCCTTGAATTGCTTAGAGTTTCTTGTTAAAATCAATCCTCACTTGTTAATGTTGGTGGCTGCTGAGGTGTTCAGTACCAAAATGATTTTAGGGATGTGGTGCCTCTGCAGTGCTTTCTGCCAGTGGCTCTGATGAGGACTCTAAGTACATAATGTCTTTGAAAGCCAGAGCAGGAATCTTTTGTTTTCTTTATTTCCTCTGCTGATCTTGTGATCTGATTAACCTGACATCCTTGTCTCTCCTCTTTGTCCTGTCTCTGGCATCCCTCTGTACCAACAGCTTTTTCCTCTGCATTATATATATTTTTGGAGCACAGTTATTGCTCTCCTTTTAGTAGAGGATAATTGCTTCAGGGGAGAATGCTTGGGCCACAGATGCTTTTTTTTTTTACTGGGTATAAATGCAATCACCAATAGTATTTAGAGGTTTGGGGGTTTTTTTTAATATTTTTTTTTACAGAAAGGCTGATTGAAATTGCTGCCTGAGTCCTGAGGAGCTAATGTGTGGAAGGGCCAGGGTTCACCTGTGAGCCAATCAATCTGCATACATAATTGGTGTTGACAAACTGAATATGGAGGGACTCTCTGGGTTACCATGGGAACAAAAAAAGGAGGTGAATTCTGGTTCAATGGGTCTGAGCAAAAGGATGTCTCAGCATGTTTTGTTCTCGGGCCCTGCAAGAGGGGAGGGGAGAACAGCTCTTCAACCTGCTTCTATCTGATGGACACTTGGCCTGCTTGAAATAGTCTGGGGGCTTGTCAGAGTCTTGTTATCCTGGCATTGTGTGCCTGTGAGCCCCATGGTACTATGGGGAGTGTGGGCTCTCTCGCTGTGTGAGAGGATGTGGTATCCTGGCAAAAGTGTCCCTCCTGTTCCAGCAGTGTAGGGGGGAGAACAGCCAGGCTGTCAGGAAGAAAACCAAGCAGAGAGAACCACCCGGGTGTTTAGGTGTCCCTGTGTCCTAAGTGACCAGCACTACCTGCACACAGAAAGGCCATGGGAGTCAGACTTCAGCTTAGAGGTGAACCACTCCTGTAATGCAGTGTGCAGACTGATGCTACGTGCACCATGGAAACTCTCCTTGCAGGGAATGTTGTCCTTCAGCACGTCTGGGACTCCAGAAAGGACCTTGGGTTTGTGTGGTGTTCCACAGGCATTTGGTTTGAGACCAGCAAACGTTACAGCCCGCATTGCTCTCACTGAGGAAGGAATAGGAGCAGTTCTGGGCAGTGTCCCAGAGTCTCCATCTCTCTGTTTCAGGCAGAGGTGGACTTGCCACCACATCCTGCTTCCTCTTCAGTGGCTTCCAAGCAGATGACCTAAACCGCTTCACAGAGCAGAGTTTAATTGGCATTTCACATCCCTCCTGAACCACTGAACACAAGCAATACTTTATTGTGTCTGGGATTTCTATCTACCTTATTGGAGGAACAGAGATCTCTTCCACCTCCCCAAGTGACTTATTAAACAAAGGCACTCGAGCAGCACTTGGCAAACAGCTAAACTCCTCCTCTTATACCATTTGTCACTTCTTTTCGTGTTCAGAACCAGCATGAAGATGTCAAGAAGCAGCTGCTTGACCTGCAGCTGCAGCACAACAGCTTGAAACTGGAACATCGTAAGACACTGGAGACCCATAGCCAGAAATATGCCCAGCTGCAGCAGGAGAAGGACAGTGAGGTCTCCAACTTGCAGGGTGAGTGTGATGGAGGAGACACCAGGCAGGGAAAGAGGCAGAAACAACATTAGACAGTACTGTCTTACCTGTCCCTTCTGTGGTGGGTGAGTGTAACTGAGTTAGCAGAGATAAAACACTGTGACATTTGGGTATCCTGTCCATTTCAATACACATTTTCCACTTGTCTGTACCCTTTTGGCAACAGAAACCAGTTTTTATACTACTATAATCCTGTAAATTCTAACATTTAAGCTTGGGAGCAAATTCAATGTATTTTTTTTTAACTAATGATGCAGGTCTATAAAATGCATTTAATAGTGCAAGTATTGCAGGGAATGCTGATCCCTTTAATTCCTAAAGAGTAGTTGCTATTCAGTCTGCTGTTTAATTAGATTGTGGGGTTTTTAGGGTTTGCATCTGCTCTTACTTAGGTGAGTTCTGGGAGAGCGAAATCTGCTTTTGTTTGTTTTTTTTTCTCTGATCAACCAAGCCCTAGTATCTGACCAGCACTCCTGGGTTAGAAGGGGGAAATTGAGCACAAGCGAGCGAAACACAAATATTTGATTGTCTCTCTTGAAATATATAGCCCCAAAGAGGTAAGAAAATGAATTCTAATAAGGATCAGAAAAACAACTCAGAGGGAAGCTAATCGGGAGGGTCAGCTTATGGCTGAGGTATTAATATTCCTGTCCATCTTCCCAGGCTACTGTTTAATCCTGTTTGCCTCCTCCCTCTACTCCAGGCCCTCTCCTGGTGCATTATGAACGATTTTCTCCTCTGCTTTATAGGAACTGCAGCCTATTTATGCTGCATTTCACACCTCCAGCGCAGCCTGTGCTCTGCTGTGCTCCCCCATGCTAATTCTGCACGCTCCATTTTTCTCATGGCACGTTGGCACAGCCTGCTCTGAAGGCAGAGGGGTAGTTTTGATCTCTGAGCTTCTGTTAGAGATAAGGACCCTGTAGTTACAGCTGAAAATTTCTTCCCATTGACAACAGTGGTAAAACTCCTGATGGGATCACTGGGACCAGGATTTCACAAAACGTCCTGTTCCAGGGATTAATGTTAAAAATAAAAATACCACTGTAAGCAGAATATCTCTAGTATTGAACTCAAATCTTGCACGCAGTTCAGCCTGCAGCAAAGTGACCATCCTGTTATGGGAAAAATTCCCATCCTTGTCCTGGCAGATGCAACTATGCCTGCAGAGAAGTCCCAGTGCATGCAGTTCTAGGGATATTTTGAGAGCACTTCAGGCTCCAAAATAACGCTGACTTTTTTTTTTATTGGAGGATGCACAATTATATTCAAGGCAGTGAAACATAAGTGCATTGTGTGTCTTGCCATTGAAATACTTGGGGTCCTTTCAAACTCGTTGTACTCCTAACCTGAGGGCTGCAAGGCAAGGGTTTGCTACTTAACAGCATAGGAATAAATGTGCCTGAGGACCAAGTTGTCCTCTGATTCCTTTCTCTAAGTGAGTTGTGGGGGGTTTTTTTGTACCAGCCTTTCAAGAGGCAGTAGGAGTGCAGTAGGAGGCACCTGCTTTGGGTTCAGGAGACCCAACAGAACCTCTCTTGTAGTTGTTTCTCAACCTTCCAGTTACTACAGGTAGGGGCAGTGACTGTTGCTTGCAGCTCTCCCTGCTATTCAGCTGCGGTGGGTGAGGGAAATGAAGACATAAATACCTTATTCTGGCAGCAAGCCCAGCAAGAGCCTGCCCCTGATAGCAACAGTTAGAGATGCTCTGGAGAGGAGGGAGCTCCTTGTACGACAGCGCTGAAAGGAACAATGGTTCAGGTTTGTTGGAGTGTTTGTCTAGTGCTTCACTAGAATTCCTGGGCTCGGAGAGAGCTTTGAGGTCAAGAGGGAAGAATGGTAAGGAAGTGAGATGCTGCACGTGTGAAAATAGTGCTCAAGCAGATTTCTTCTCCTCTTGCAGATACAGTCTTTAAACTCAGAGAAGAGAGCAAGCTGCTCCGGAAGGCCCACCAAGAAGTTCACTCTCAGCTCCTCAGTGCCCAGGTAATCAGCAAAAGGCTGTTTGTGGCCATGTTGGCTAGAGATGGCTGAGGCTACCCCATCCTCGGCTTCCTCATCCTCATTCTTTTTATGTTAGTTTTGCTGAGTCGTTTTGTTGGGATTTGTTTTGGTTTTTTTAATGTAATTTTAAGGTCAAATTTCAGGGGAAGAACTGAAATCAGCAGAGCCTGCTCAGGAATTAATTTCCTGCTAAATTTTCCTTGCTGCTTGGAAGCTTTCCTACTCTGCTCAGTCCCTAATTTGGTCCATTTCCAGGTACCCTGGCAAGCAGATGAAAAGCTCTCTCCCCTCACTTTCCTATAAATAACAGGGGTAAGAGTGGGGAGCTTTTCCTGAGTAGCTTTTTCAAGCCCTACTTTTCAGGGCTGGAGACAGAAAAAATCAGCTGCAGCAGAGAGAAAAGTGTTGCATTTGCTTAACAGTCCAGGGGAATCAATTTTCATTTGCCTTGCAAAGTAAATTGAATCGTCGAATAGGATCATGCCAATTATCATCAATCCCACTGAGATGAGCACATCCGTGGAGCAATGCCTCCATGGGAAGAAGAGAAGCTGACCTTGAAGGTCCATGTGTGTGAGGCACAGGAGGAGAAGCTTAACAAGACCCAGGATATGATTCCTGTGCAAAGGCAGGAGCTATGTCAATTGGTCAAAAAAATCAGTGTCGTGGGTCTGCACTTCCAGGGGGAAAGTATGCAATAAAATAAGATGCAAGACTGGCAAAGGGGGAATACAGAATATCCATGAAGTCTGGAGGGAAAGCTGAAGACTAGCTTGGGTGTAATGGCTGTGGATTATCTCCAGCCTTTCTATATATATAAAATATCTTCTTCAGTAGTGTACCTGTGCTGAGCAACTGGCCATAAGAGTAGCTGTTCTCAGCAGGGAAGGGTTTAACCCTGTTACTGTGTGAGGTTTCTCTGTACCCTTCTCATCCCTTAGGCCCAGATGGAAGAGTTCAGGCAGCTGAAGGAAGCTCTACAGAAGATGCCAAGCTTCAAAGGAGGAGGAGGTGGGAAAGGGCAGCAGCAGTTTCAGATGCCAAAGGAGCAGCCCGTGGCACCAGCCAACAGCCAGTTGCAGCTGGCGAGGCAGAAGGTGTGGTACTCCCAGGAAACCTGAGCTTTGAACTGGAGGGAGCTCGTTCCTTGAGCTTGCTCTTGTCCTTTCTTCCCTGCAGGCTTTTCCACTCAACCAAGAGAACCCGCTGGCATCACAAGTGTCTGGGGCTCAGAAGCAGGGGGATGGCCCTCAGCTGCAGGGCCACAACTCCTACAGCAACAATGGCCTGAGGCCACAGGCCAACGTGCTCCTCACCCATCCGGCCCCACTGCAAGATGCCCATTCGCTGCCAGGTGCTGTGCCAGCCTGGCCAGCAAGACACGGGGATGGCCACGTCATCCGGTTCACCCGGACCATGAACAGTCTGCCAAATGGGAACCCAGTGAGTCCTGCTGCACCCTGTGTAGCTCTTGGGTTTGAAGCACAGAGCTACGATGTTTGTAATGATGTTCCACTGCCCTGGGGTGGAAACTGTCCCGGCCTCAGGTTTCAGACTCCTGTGTGCTCTCAGTTTGTGCTTTAGTGGCTGGGCTCAGATGAACAGACTGGAGTTCTCGTTCTGGATCCTGCTGGATTTGCAAGGAGTAAATCATAAAAGCAGCTACCTTGCCTCCTGGGGCGGGTGAGAGTGAGCTTATGGAAAGCAAACCTCTAAAAAAATGACAGTAATTGCAGTGTGGTTAGACTATAATAACAGTAACTATTATAATGGCAATGTGTGTGTGCTTTTTTTAGAAGAGGCTGTGTCATTCCTTTTTTTTTCTTTGGAGATTCACCTCCCCAAGACATCTTGGGTCACACAGGATCCAAATTATTTCCTGTTGGCTGTGTAGAAGGACAAGGACCTCTTTTATTGCAGGCTGGCTGGACAGGACTATACAGTTGTTCTGGAGCATGGTTGTTCTTTGACAAAGGATCTTTCTGGCCCATGAGCCTTGTCCAAATGCAAGGCAGATCTGCAGGTATTTGATCAGATCAGGAGCTTGTGTGTGTCCTTGTGTATATTGAGTATGCCTGTGTCTTCTCTGCAGGATCTGAAGATGGTGATGCGCATTCAGGTGAAAAGCAACGAGGAAAGCCAGGCTCCTGGATTGCCACTATCTGACCTGAAACCACCCTCTGCAGCAGCAAGACCTCAGATGCCAGACAGCCACCACTCCACAGGGAGCAAACAGGTGCAAATGCAAAGGTTGGTGAGACAAAACTCCCTTCTCCTCTCAATGTTCAGGCTCAAGGGTACCACAGGGGCTGGTCCCTGGTCTTTCTAGTCTTGTGTTTATTGTGGTTTCTACTTGGAAAGTGGTTGAAGAAAGTGTTAGTTCTTGATCCCACTGTCATCTAATTCTTGTACCTGACTGGTGCTGCCAGGTCTCCACCTCAGCTGAAGCAGGAGACTGGTCATGTTGCAGGCAATGTTGTGTGAATGAATGCTATGCTGTGCTGGCAAAAAACAAACAACAACAAAAGGCTCTTACGTTATTGGTGTGTGCTCTGGAGGCTGCCTTTGTGTTTGAACTGTGTGGTAAAGTGTCTGTGTGGAGAGCAGAGAACAGGTCACCATGGATTTCCTACTAGCTAGAGGAGGGGGTGGGAAGGGAGTCTGAACTGACCTCAAGAAATCTCCTCCCTTTCAGTGGTGGTGACTTAAATATCCTGTTTTGTTTAGCAAACTGAAGGAATTCTGCATGACGGGAAGCAACCCATCTGCAGCAGCAAGGGTGGCTAAAAATTCCTTCAGTTTCTATAAATAAGAGGCATTAAGTTGTGTATCAGAGCTGCAACTTGCTTGTTTTTTCCACTAATTAATCAGTAATCTGCCAAGCTCTGCAGGAACATCAGACATTGAAGTGTCTCACCTCCAAGGTTATGTGGTAGTCTAGAAGCAGCAAAAACCAGCCCCACTTTGGTACTAGAGTTTTTCCTGGGTTTGCTTCTGGGGCAAAAACAAATTCCCAATCTCTGTATTCTCTTTCCTCCCAGGGAATGGAGCTTGGGTTCCTGTTGCCAGTGCACTTCTGAGGTATGCTAGGGATTGTCCTTCACAGCCCCTGGTTAGAACAGTCAGACAGGTCCGAGACCTCTGATCCCAAAACTACTATGCTGTAATACCTGGGAATCTGGTCAGGGACCAGGATCCTGTTGTGCTGTGCCAGTACAGCATCCAGGAGAAAGTGTTCACTGCCTCAGCAGCACTCGCAGAAGATGGGTCTGTTTTGTGAAAGGAAGACAATTTCTTTCTGAGACCACAATTCATCAAAGTCTGGCCATAACCCAAAACCTGGCTCTGAAAACAGTGCTTCCTCATTTAACTTCTTTATTCCTGTGTGTGTCCAGGTCATATCTGCTGAGTTTACTGGAGGAAACAAGATTTAATTTCTGTTTTATCTGTAAAAGAGACTTCAGGATTTCATTCTAAATTCAGCCTGATCCTACCCATTCTTTGCCATTTTTTTTGTTCACTTATCCTGTAATCTCCCCAGGTCAGAGGTTGTGCTTTGCATATTTCTTTAAAGGGCACTGTCCTCCCCATACTGCTTTGATAGAGAACATCTGCATGGACAGAAGATATTCTGCCTTGTCCAGGGAGGGACTTGTGTGGGTGTAACCGAAGGTGAGGGTTGAAGTACTGATGGCAGAATGGCCTTTCCTCAGCTAGGTAGAGCCTAGAGAGGATACCATGTATGAAACAGAAAATGCAAATAATTGGGTTTGTTTGGCAAACAATTTCTGCGAGGACAAAGATCATGGCACATCTGGTGTGCTTTTCTTTTCCTGGATCTATCATCAAGAAATTACCAAGCAGCTGGAGGCCGTTATTTACACTGCATGAGATTTGTGATAAGGGGTGCATAAACCAACCTTCTCCGGAAGGTGCCAATGCCAAGAGCAACATCAAACCGTGGCAGAGCACAAAAGAGGCCATGCAACCAATGCCAAGGACTGTTGCGTTGGGTGGCTGAGACCAGCAGATTCCAGATGAGCTCTTGATGATCAATTTACATGTTGATGGTTTTATAATGGGGAAATCTGAATTGAAGGCTGGGTTAGGATTTTCCTTATAGAAGTTTGGTGTGGTGGTGGTGGTGTGTTGGCTTTAAAAAGCTGTAAGCATCTACATAGAACTGAGGTTTATTGCTACGTGAATAATGTTAAAGCAGTTCTACAATAAATTGTGTTTGTAAAAGCACAACTTATTTTGTACTTATGTGGTATATTAAATGTTCTGTTTCAAGCAGATATCACAGCAACTAATGCAATCTGCTACTTTTGCCAAAAAGTTAAATTAGGACAAACTTATGCATGTGTTTGTGGGGTTTTTTTTTCTCTGCTTGCCATTATGGTAAGACATTATGAAATGTCTCCATACCCTGAGGCTGAGGGGTTCTGTTTGGTTTCGTACCCTTGCTGCAGCTGGAAAGACATAGTTAACAAAGTGAATGCCCAGATGGATGAAGGACAGGCGCACAGTTACCCAAAGAGCCTTCATCTGGATCCCAAGCCTGGGCAAGAGGTGCAGAAAGGCAGCCCCCAGCCAGCCAGCCAGCAGAGATGGGAAGAGCATCAAACAGCTGATCAGGGGGGTGAGAAGGAAAGGACAGACAAAGAGGAACTCGAAATGGGTATGGCTTCCCTAATCCTATGCTGGACAGTGCTAATTCATTGCTAATCAAAGTTGGGAGTGAGAAAAGCTTTCTGCTTGTGTTAAAGGAAAATCTTATAACTCTTGAAGAATTCTTGTGTGCTGATAAGTGTGCCCTTTCCTTGCAGATGCAGGAGTGATTGAGAGAGAGGAGAACTTGCATTCCCAGAAAGACACTATTGTCCAAGAACCGATGGTAAGTGGTGCTGTCACCTGGATGCAGCCCTAGGTCCGAATAAGAACCCAGCTGTCCCCCTTGAGTCGATCCTTTCCCAGGAATTTCTGTAATGTGCAACCCCAGACCTCTTGGTTGGTTCTAGAGGGATTCAGAGGGATAACAGACTGGGGTTTTTGGTTTTGGAACTGCTAACATGCTTGGAGACGTGCGACTGCAGTACTGCAAGCCAGCACTTCTTGCTTGCTGGTGAAGGCAGGTTCACCTTGGCCTCTGTCTCCCAAGGGGATGTCCTGCCTGGTATTCACAAGAGGCTTTTCTTGTCCAGATGCCAGATGATGCTGCAGATCCTGCCCAGGATCCTAATAACCAAGGTGAGGATGAGTTTGAGGAAGCTGAGCTGGAGAGACCTGACTTTGAAGAGAAGGTGGGAGGTTCGGAGAAGTTCAAGGAGCCCGGCGTTAAAGAAGAGTCTAAGGAGAAGCCACTGAAGGTGACTGACATGAGGGCAACCATCGGGGTCAGGGAGAGATGCCCAGCTATGAATGGGGGAGCTTAAGGTCTCAAAAGAAAACACCATGATCCTGGATGGATCCTGGGTTGCTGTTCCTGGGATGGGTGTGCAGCAAGAACCCTGCCTCCTTGTTTGCTTGCTTGCAGATGGAATCCATTTAATTTGCAAAGTGCTTCTTGTTGTCTGAAGCCAGACTCTGCACCAGGGAAACGTTAGCTTGTTTTGACGAGCAGCTGAGTGTTGCTTGTTTTAAAAAGGAGTGTTTTATCTGTCAGGCTCTAAAATCATAATTAATAGTGAGGTTTAAAAAAAAAAATAAAAAATCCAGGCCAATGAAATCAAACAAGAAAGATGTGCTGGCACTGACAGAGCAACACCTCCTTCAGAACAGCGAAAATCTGTAAGGAATTAGTGGCATAAATACCTGACTTTCAGATAGGGTTGTGCTGTTTTCCCTAAAGCTCTACCCTAAATAACCTGTAGATTCCCTGCAGTGCTGGGACTTGATGCAACAGCAGAATGTGCAAGGGCCCTGGGACCTTTCTGCTGCAGGAGCAGCCTCTGCCCCCACGGTGGAAGGAGCTGGGCAGATGCTGCCAGCACGTGGGAAGAGAGGCTGGGTGGAGAGAGTACAACTGGAGTTTGGGTTGCCTCATTGTCTCTCCCTGGTTCCTGATCTGTAGCTCAGTCTTCCAGACCTGGGACTCTAATGCAAGAGAGCTGTATCCCTGACAGGGAATGGAGGTAGGTTAACAGTTCCCCACTGTATTTTTCAGGATGCTGGCAGACCTGCCAAGCCCAGGGAAGAGCAAATGGATGACTATCAAGAAGATCAGGAGCAAGAAATTGTATGACACCAAGGTTCTTCCTCTTTCCCTCTCTGGTGTGATTGTTACCTGGGTATGTTGGTAGCTGAGAGTCGGGTATGACTCGGCTGTTAGGAAACCAGATGTTAGCACCAACTCCAGTTCTGTCTCTGCTCAATCAGGTGGGTCTCCAGGATATTATTGCAACGCTGGGATATTAAATGTCCTTAAAATGAACAGGCTCATCGTGGCAACACGGGCATCTGCCTTTGTGTCTTGGCTTGCCAATGATATTTAAAGGTCCCTGGCAGAGACAGATTCTTCTCTGTTTTTCTGAGTTTCCCAAGCTGGGCTGCTATGGTAGAACAGCTATGAGTATAGCTGAGAGGCAGCATGGTGCACTGCTAGTTAGGGTCTTCTTTTCTAGGTCTTGCTGACTTTTTTTTTCCTTCCTGGCTGTTCCCTCTGCACCCAGGAGGATCACGGAGGTGAGGTGGATGACAATGATGACCTGGAACTTGTGCAAGACCAGAAGGACCATGCAGGCATACAGGGAGCTGATGGCAAGAAGGATGACTACTACTGAAAGATGCTGAAGGAAAACGGAATACGCTAGGAATGAGGAGATGGGAACTCCTCCTGGGGACTGGCTCCTGTATTCAACACTGCCCAGGACAGACAAAGGCAGAAGGAGATAACTGTCTTCACAGGCACTGAGCAGGATGCTTGCAGATGTGCATTACATCTACATGTGTGGGGCCACTGCTGCCTCTCCAGTCAATAGCATGGAAGTGCTCTTAGACTGTAGGAATGATTTTATCCTGCTGCTTCTCTTAGAAGCACTTTTTGATTTATTGTGTTCTTCAACCTCTTGTTTTCCCTATCCCCTCCCGAGCTGCAGAGTTTTTCTTATTTTTTTAACCCCTTGGTCAGCGGAGGGGTGGCTGAACTGGTCCCTGGACTTACTCGACTGATTGCTAATACAAAGGAATCTGTCTTTATAAAATATTTTGCTCGGTAGTGTTTCTTTAATACATCCTTTGCTCCCATCAGAGTAATGTGGAGAGGAAGTTAGCCTGCTTTTTGTCTGGAGTAACACAAGGGTGATGGCTAACCACGAGCACCAACAGAAATGACCATGTGCCAGCCAGTGCATGTGTCTGCATGCGTGTACATGAATGACTGGATCCTCTGCCTGGTGCAGAGACCCTTCCTGGTGACTTGGAGTAGGACCCTGTGGAGTTCTCCTTTCCTTGGCTTTGAGCTGTTAATGTCCTGCTGGGCTTGGGACCTCCCCTAATGCTGTGTGTCTTGACGTTCCTGTTGCACCCTGAGCTCCTGGAGATGTGGGCTGGCCTGAACTAAGACAGGATCTTCTGGGATGGTGGCAGGGATGCTGCCAGCCCCTCTGCTGGGATATTCTTTTTACCTTGTGGCATTTTGGTGGTGTGGATGTCCCCAGTGGGACAACAACCAGAGTCTGGGAAGGGCCACACTATCCACTGCTTAAAGTTCCCAAATGGATGCAGCAGGATGGGAGCAGATATCCATGTGATAGATGTGCTCAAACCTTACTGCTGTTCATGATGCAGCTGCAGCATCCCAGCAGAGCTGTCCCTACTCTGCCCTCCTCAGGCCACCGGTGGAAAGCATCAATTTATAACTAGTTTTCAGAATTATTTTTGTTTATTTCCATTCTGTATCACTCCCTGGAACAGCCTGCTGTAAGGGTAGAGGCCACAGTGTGCACACAGACCTCCAGAGAGGACAAACACCGTTCTAGGGGCTCTGTACTCCACACTTCTTGGTATCTTTGTGGGCAGAATAAGCAAAGGTGCTGGAGGCAGAGCAGCATTGAGAGGCTGTTCAGGGAAAGGGCTGTTAGCCAAGAGCTGTAGCTGCTTGTGTAGCTCACTGCAAAACTATAAAGGGGAGCAAGATATCCAAAATGGCTTGAAATGGTTAATGCTGTGTTAGTGCTTTGTATTACCAACCTTGCTGCATGATGCAACGCTGCTCGGCCTCTGCTGCCTGCTATAAATAGCACATTCAGAATAGATCAGCTGGAGATGCAGTTACCGGTTCAGATGCATCCTGATCAAAAATGTCTCCAGTTCTCAGCTGGGCTGGTTAACATGTCATCATTTCACAGCTCAGTGCAGGATCAGCGACCAACAAGTCTGTGGCAGGAGGTTCAAACCTGCACGTCCAAGCTGCCCCGGTGAGATACACAGTAGAGTTACCTCTGCTGGATTTCATTCACTCCTCTTCCGTGCTTCTCTTAGCCTGTGACTGTCAAAGTACGTAGGTTCAGACCTTACTGGAAGTGAATCAAGTGCTGGAAATAGAACCCCAGCGGGGGTGAGACTGTACGCTGATTCAGAGAGCCTGCAGGAGCCATCTAAATTAGGAGGCATATTCTCTGCTTTTGCATGTCTATGATGAGTAATCCTCAAAGTTATTACTTGGAGGGGACTGTAGCAACTGAGCCCTGAATGTAAAGCTCCCTGCTAGGAGAATGCTTTAGCAGCCATATGTCGCATGGTGCCCTTAGCAGAGAGCTAAGCATCCCTGCTCTGGGGCTTCTTTTGCCCTGGCTGTATGCAACACTAAAGTTAGCAGAGTGTTGCATAAATTGTTAGCTGTGGGTGGTTGGTGCTTCCTTGTCTGGCCTATGGCAAGCTGCCCCCACGTTAATACCAGTTCACTGTTTCCTCTGACAGGGGATGGAACAGGAGATGACAAACCCAGTGGAGGAGAACTAGAAAAGTGGAAAACCAGTGGTGTTGGGTCTGCCTGAAGGCCTGCAAAGCAATATGGGATGTTCCTGATTTTGATATGCTGCCTGGGGGTTCACTGCTTAAAGCAAATAAGTGTTTCTTCTTGAGTAGCAAACTCTTGAAACAATATACGCAAGAAGTTCAGGCTGAGTTTTATTGCAGACTGAGGCATGGGAGAAGGTCTTGGGAAACAGCTGGATTACTAAAAGAGCAAACAATGAGACAGTATTCATGTGAAGCCAGTGCTGACAGACTGACCAAGCCAAAGCATGTGGTTTTGCTTCCCTCTTGCATAAATAATTGTTTTTTGCTTGGAGACAGCGCGAGGCCAAAGGAGGCAGTGCAGGATAAGGTGTCAATAACCTCTAGTGTTGTTACAAAACTCTTTGATGGGTTGCTCTTTATTTTTCCTTCCAACTCCCCAAGTGTTTCTCAGGAAGGGCTGTCAGACCTTCAGTTTTGCATCCAGAATGGAATTCCACAGGTAAGTTTGCCTCAGCCACCAAGAAGTGCCTTCAGCAGCACAGCCCTTCCTTTTGTTTGGTAATAACCAAGCATGCCCTGAGGAGACTTTCTCAAGAAGCTGTATACTTTTAAAAGATGAGTATCTCTGACAAGAAAAGGTGTCCTGACAGGAGACCTTTTGCTCATGTTGTCAATGGGAAAACAAAACTACTTAAACAAATTCCACACTGCTGCAGATTACACTTTGTGTATATTCAAGTAACACCTTCAACGGAGGGAGTCCAAGGTGTAGGATTTGGGTTTTGTTTAGGCTATGAAATAAAAATAGGCTTCAAATCTTATTTTTGTTATATTTCAAACTTAAATAAAAGACAATAAACACTTTTGAAGAAAACTTACCTAGTAATCTGTAGGTATTGTATTTCCAAATAGGTCACAGTGAAGGAAAACTACAGCAATGTGTTTAGGTTCATTTCTGGGGGTTTTAACATAATAATTGTTCTACCTTGCAAGTTAGAAAATAAGTATTTGTCTGTATTTGCTATAAAAATTGGAACAGGACACTATGTAAAACCTGATCAAAGAACAGACACAAAAAAGGCCTTGACTTTATTTTTTTGGAGAGGGGATGAAATCTGCTGCTTGGAAAAGACAGGACTTAAAGCATCTTGTACCAATTTAACTGTTCAAAGACCTGAAGTATGTGTTTTTATTACTGTTTCATTAGAGATCTTTTGTTTGCACAGTTAGATGAGTTTGTACCTTAGTGTGACTCTTCCCTGGTCCTTCTGCAAGCACTGTGCTGCAAGGGCAGGATGGAGAGCACTGCTCTGTCTCCTCCAGCCTCCAGCCAGCTGGCTCTGGATCAGATGGAGGGGTTGTGGGTTGGACCTGCTGCAGAGAGAGGAAAAATGGCTTTTGGTAGAAGACAAGAGGGAGAGGAGCATCTTTCCCCCTTGGTCTGGGGCTCTGGTGTGCCCTGAAGCCCCTCAGCTGCCCTGGGGACTCATGGCTTTCCCCCTGCACCGCATCCCGGGTGAGTTTCCTTCAGTTTCTGGTCCCAAGGGGTTAAAGCAGCCTCGGGCTGCGGACACAACCGTTACCAAAACCCCCCGAACTCCCAGTTCTGCGGGGGGGGAGCCCTGTGCCCCCCCACGGCCCTGCAGAGGCTCCCTCAGACCCCTGGTGCTCAATGCCCTGGGGGTGCGCGGAGCCCCCAGGAGCCCCGGAGGCGAACAGAGAGGGTGAGGGGGGTCCGAGCCGGCCCTTACCGGAGCCTCAGCGCCCGGGGTCTCCCCTCAGGCCGGGGCCCGGGGTCTCCCCTCAGGCCGGGGCCCGGGGTCTCCCCTCAGGCCGGGGCCCGGGGTCTCCCCTCAGGCCGGGGCCCGGGGTCTCCCCTCAGGCCGGGGCCCGGGGTCTCCCCTCAGGCCGGGGCCCGGGGTCTCCCCTCAGGCCGGGGCCCGGGGTCCCCCCTCAGGCCGAGTCCGGGGTTCCCCCCTCACGCCG
>VZRW01011394.1:42305-67918 GCA_013398125.1 Aegotheles bennettii | reverse complement strand
TTTTCTTTCCCCCCCCCCCCCCCTTTATTTTTTTCTGTACCGCCTCTGAAGACTGGAGCCTGCCAGGGAGCCTTCTCCTGTCGCAGGGAAACCCGACCAAGTGTTTGGTCCGGGATGTGAAATGTCTGTGAGGCTGGGAGGGTTCATCTGTTCAGTACCACAAGGATTTTCAGCTCGGTGGGGGTCAGAAGGGATCTCCTGGATCTCCCAGGGAGACTGGAGATGGACTGACAGACAGGAGAGACCCAATCTGCCCCAAATCATGCTCCTAAACCTTCCCTGTGCACCGCAGGAACATGATAAAAGCTTTTATTTGTTAAGCAAAGCAACATTCACATTAAAAAGTACACATTGCTAGCACAGCAAGCCAGAGAACTATGTATAAATTGTGTGCTGCATTTAAATAAAAACAACAGCCTTGAAAGGAGTAAATAATAGAAGGATTGGTCTGGCAGCCATCTTACTGTGAGCAGCATTGGGTGCTGTGACTGCTCAAACTTGGCATCAGTTCCACGGAAGCACTGTGGTTTTTCTGCTAATAATACTGGAACTGAGTTTCAGTTGAAGCCTGAGCACGAAGGACAAAGTTAAATTCTCTAATGTCCAGCCTTCTTCTTCCTCTCTTTTTTTGCAGAAGAAGTAAATAACTTCCCCTGTGACTGAGGTTCTTCTGGCAAATGTGGCAGGGAAATGTTCTTGAAAGTCTCTCCTCCCTTAAGATTTTAATCAAAAAATAATAAAATGTATGTCTTTGAAAAATGTTGATTTTCAGCAGCTTCCTATGTAATTACATCAAGAATAGCATAAATGGCAAAATAGAGATGAATTGATGATGATTTAAATTGCAGCAGTTCATTCCCAAAGGGTTTGCAGTGAGTCTCTCTTGCCAATCTGAATTTCTCATCCATCCTTACTGTTCTTGATACACCTGTGCTGCCACTTGTGCCTCTGGAAAACAAATTATGCATTGGCTCTCTCTCATACCTGAATAACCAATCTACCAGTTTCTGGCATCACCTTGGCTCTGTGGTTTCCATTTGCTTTGTAGTGTGCTTGCATGTTGTTGAACTAACCAGGTTTTAAACACTTTGTTCCAATTCTCCAACAGAAGTCAGAGTGAAGGTCTTTTGGAGTTTGTTAGAATAGTGAACCATCACCATGGGGGTATGCTGAGACATTACAGCAAAGGGAGAACAGGAAAAGCAGTGAGGGCTATATGGGAAGACATCACCCTTCCTGAGAAGCTGTCAGACTGGATGTCCATCTGCACCAGTCCCTAGGTCAAATCTTACTCATCCTACACTTCCTGCTCTTATGAATGCCATCTGCTATAGAGCTGGTGGTCTCTTCTTCTGGAGTATGCAGACTTGGGCTGTGCTTCTCCTTCAGACATAGAAGAGGAAGGGTAACACTTCTCTTAGTACCAAACTTCACTATACAGCATCTTCATGTTCCTGTTTGTGTATCTTTATTTGGTACTCACTGATGGCCCTTACAAAGAAGTTCTTGTTTCGGGCTCTCCCTGTGTGTAGGAGGTGCTCTCATAACTGCATTTTCAGGCTCTTAATGTATAGATCTGCTCTCTAAATCTCCTGAGTTCAGGGTCTCTGTGTTACTACTGATAGTGAAAATGTGTAGGGTACTGATATGCACTTAAGCTCCACATATATTCCATTTTATTGGGAAACTGTGTTAAAAAATTAGCAGTGTGAATATGAGAGATCTTAGTGGCAGTAAACACACTGAAATACCAAAGCCCTGGTAGCTGAAACTTAAATTTCATATTGGTATTATGATTTATAGTCCAGCATTGACCACAGAAGAGAACTTACATAAACTGCAAGGGTGTGTATTGAGTCACCAGGCACAGCTTCTCCACTGGCATCATCTGTCAGCAGCTAAATGCAGGGAGGATTTGACAGTTGTATTGCTTCATTTAAAAAAATCGTAATAAATTCTCAAGGAAGTGTTTCAAGGTTTTTATATTAAAGCACTCTTAATTTGACAGCTTATCACTGATAACACAAATTACAACAAGTTGTTAACACTAAAGATTTCATAATCAAGATCAGTTAACAGTGCTTGTGTTCCTTCTGTGTCTCAGTGTGGGGTTTTGGGGAGGGTTTTTTGGTTTTTTATATTGATTAAATGGTGTAAGATATTTTTGAAGTGGCCTACAAGGAGGACACTGTTGCTAATCATTTTCCTGCTACACGTTGTGGAAAGGGATTATTAAAATGAGTGATTTGTCCCCTGAAAATCTTTACCACCACCAGCTGCAGTGGCACTGCAGGATTTATTGCATTTTCTTTAATGTTAGTAATAGTACTGGCCACTGAAAGAATGGAAGCTGTACTGTTAATGGCCTTACAGTAAGCTGAAAATACCTTAATGTAGCAAGCATGTGTGAGATCCCAAAATACCAGTGAACTAGAAGGAAGGCATGGATAAAAGTTCCTGTCTCAATCTGCATGGATTAATATTATTTCCCCTCTTGGAGCCTGGAACTGAGTGGTAACAACTCTGCCGTGGGTTTTTAGTGTAGTCCTGTGTTGGTCCCAGCTGTCAGCAGCAGTTGTGTCCTGGAGCAGACAGGGTGCCCTGAGCTCTGGTGTTCTTTGGAAGGAAATGCAGTGACTGTTTCCAGGTTCTGCAGTTAAAAGTCTGTAAACTCAGGGGCACATGATCAGTCCACGTGACCTCATTGTAAGGAGCTTTGGGCTTACTCCGAGGTGTGCATACTCGCTGGAAAGGAGATCTGGATCCTGGCTTGGTTTGGACTTGGTGTATTGATTGTTTATGTACACTGCTCTTAACAGCAGTAATAGCAGCAGCTCCCTGAAGTTTCACAGCATCTGCAGGTCTGTTAATGTTTAAGCTCCACGTTTTCAGCAATCAGTGCTTGGCTGGTATACTGGTATCTCACCCTTTATGGCAAAGTTGAAGCTCATTATATTCTATCTTCTCTAGTTAACTAGCCTGAGAACAAATCCTAGATACACATTGTCTTGTAGAAAATGTTCCTTGTTGAAAGGCTGTGCCACATTACAGCAGACCCTTGGTGACTCACTAAGCTAGATCTGTCCAGCTGCTTAATAAGTAAAAGCTGACTCTGAATAATGGTTCTGTGCAGGCCTTTTTCCCTCTCCCCCGCCCCCCAATTGTTGCAAGAAATGTGTTGAAACACATTCAGAATATTTCACAATAGTACACGGGGGCATAAATAGTGTAAAAGCTGTGTCCTGGCAACCAATGGTGCCAAAGCATGAAGTTCCAGGTGGGAAATGCATATTCTGGCTCTTCAGGGAGGTAATTTTCAGTGGAGGCACAAATTTTTGGCGTGGAACTTCAGATGAAGATTTCTGTCTTGCTTTATATGAGATCATACAAACCTCAAGGACGTTTCCAACAGCTGGAGATGGCCTTCTCATTGTGCGTGACCCAAGCAGACCTATTTGAAAGAATAATGTTAAAGGGAAAACTAAAAATCAGGGAGAAAGCATAGAAGAAAATACTTCTCCATCGTAATGTTACTGCTTTGTGGTGGTGTGGGAGAGAAGGGAAGAAGACAGAAAGTGCAAGGTGCCAGAATCCACTATTTTTCAGGTAGCTGTGTTAAAATTCTTAGTAAAATAACTATGGGTGGTAGATGGGAAAGGGAAGAAGAAGGCTGAGACACCTGGAAAAGAATCAATTCGAAACATTAATATTTTAGCACTGCAGTTTTTTCTACATGTGTTATGGCTCCTTTCATGTCCAGTAGAAGCAGTAGAATAAAAACTGGGGTCTGAAAGTATTGCAGGGGAAATAACTGCATCAGTTCCATCTAGTTTATGAGTCCCCATTAATTAATGTGATGAAGGGCTGGGAGGGGGAGAGAATTGCACTTTTTTCCACTTGTTTTCAATCATTAGTCCTGCAGAAAGAAGCAAAAAAAAAATCATCATGTATCCTGTCTGTTTATAGAAATAGGAACCTATAAATAGCTGCTGGAAGAAAAAGTCTAGTGAAGCAAGAAAAGGGAAAGGAGGGGCTGTGTCCAGTAGGACGAATTAAAGGAAATAACACCACTGATAGTGGCACAGCAGTGTTGGAGCTTGGGACAAAGCTTGGTCTGGATCACTGTGAATGCACCATTCAGCTGAAAGTATGGGTGCTTGAAAAAAAAGATGAAGCTGTGGTCTTGACTTGTTGCAGAAGTTAGATAGTCATTACAGACTTAATATTACTGAAGGGTTTGCTGAGCTTCAAGTAGGTGTGTTTAGGTGAATCAGGAGAACATTTTGGCATCGCCCCTAAAGACAAGCAAGTCCCAAGCAGGTTTTTCTTTAAGTTATTGTACAAGTAGTTGTTCATGAGAATGGAATGAAGCTATCCCTGGCTTACCCAAGAGTGTTCAAGTGCCAGGCAGCAGGATATGTGCCCCAGTTCTGTGAAGGTAATTACACAGTGTGTTTTTCAGCCCACTTGAGAAGAGCGCCAGGCACACAAATGTTTGCACTGGGCTAATTAAATTACACTAGAGGTAGTTTTGGCAACATAGTGAGGGGAATAATCTAGTTAGCCCAGCAACTTCAGCAGAATACCTAAGTATTGATCAGGTGGTATTGTTACTTTCTTACATCAAGATAAAAACATCTTTGCCTGTGCTGTATTGTCCAAGAGTGATATAGAACGCATGCTTGTTGCAAATCCAAGATGCCTGAAGGCACAAAGGGAATATCCAAAGCACGATGTACCATAATTCTAAGAAAATTTCATATAAAATCTAGGTGCTCCTTTAGAAATGGTGTGTGAGTTCTGATTGCAGCTGCGAGGAAATACGGGTGTTGGATGTGCTTGGCAGTTGATCAGAGTTGCCCAGGTGTTTGGTTGTGATTTGGCTGACTGCTAAGAAGTGTTTTCAAAACTAAATACGTGTTCTTCAGCACGTTGGTGTTCCCAGTCCATCCAATCTAATTGCCTTTCCCCCCCTCTTCCCTTCTTGTCTTTCAGCAAACGAGGATTCAGTGTCCGATCCTTTGGAACGGGGACTCATGTGAAACTGCCAGGACCAGCACCGGACAAGCCGAATGTTTATGATTTCAAAACAACATATGATCAGATGTACAATGATCTGCTTAGGAAGGACAAAGAACTGTATCCCTGTGGCATGGCCTTTTTAAAAAATCCAATATGATTCATCCTTGAAAGGTGTAATTCATTATTTGGCATCATGCATTAGAAATACATAGCTGGCGATCTGAAAAGGTTTTAGGTTTATAGGGGGTTTTTTTACAATGGGCCTCTAATGCTCCCTTGTAGATTGCTACTGAGTTACAATGCACGCATTCAAAATGCCCTTCTGTAGTATGTTACATGTTTAGCTCTGAGTGAAAGCACATTAATGCTATCACAGATTGCTCATTGCCTCCACTGATGCTTTCTCAGTGCAAAGACTGTGCTGATAATGGATGTGTGAAGAGCGACCACCTCGACATTAATGTTGTGTTTAGCTCAGACAAACCACAGGTAAGGTTTACAGTATACTTTCTCTGGGAGAGAGGATACGTTTCATTAAAGAGCTCACCCTTCTTACTGAGGATTTCTTGATACACGAGTTGATCTGTGCACTGAAAAAAAATCCTATAGCATAAATCAGTTGTAGAATCATTTAGGTTGGAAAAGACCTTTAAGATCATCAAGTCCAACTGTAAAAGAATGGACACAGGAGAGCCCAGTAACATATTTAATCCTGGAGAGCAGAGGCAATCAAAATTATGGACACTACTTAAAACCATGACTAATGTCAAACTGCATGATTTTAGAACATCTATATTTAAAGTTGACTTTTCATTTGCTTTTACGGAAACCCACAAACCTACAAAATTAGGGCAATCACTCTAGATACTCTTTTCTCAACAAAGGATCTGCCTTTTTATTTTTTTAATGTTAAATATGAAAGAAAAAACTTACCCTAAGTACAGGATTCAGTATATGTTGAATTTCTACTTAAGACAGAGGACCCTTTAGGGTGAGGTATCCCAGAACTGAGTCTTGGTAACTCAGTAGAGCAGTCTTTGCACTTTTTAGTTTGTTTTTCCCTAAAACCTCAGGTATGGCCGTCTGAAGATCCAACAGGAGTGTTATTAAGGTTTAAATGTCTTAATTATACTCAAAACACCCTGATTTTCTTGCGTCTTTTAAAAAAATGGTTCAAATCAGACTAAACAGGTTGTCAGAGATTAGGAAGCTTGGAACGTGGTAGGAACTGGTTCAAGCTGTTACCCCAGGAGTCAGCAAACTCAGTAACTTTTTGAAAGAGAGCTCTACAGTAGTTTGGTGGCACAGATTGTACTGTGGCTCTCTGCTCAGCAAGTTCTTTGTTGTATTTGCTGACCAGAAATAGTGAATCTGAGCTCCCTGAGACCCCAGGAGTGGCAGCTTCTTTTGCAGTGGGTATTGAAAGACCTGTGTTAAGAAGAGCTGGGCTGTTCAATTAAACTGATACAACGCAGTGAGGACTGATTAACCGTGGGAACACCTTTCTGCATGGTGTTCTGCACAAATGGGATCCATTGCAGGGCTATTCATGCTCTAATGTCTAGTTAGAGGTCCTTTTTTAAAAAAACCAAAACAAACCAAACAATCAAAACGTAATGTGTAGTCGCGATGAATCACACGTGTGATGTGCTGGTGTGGCTTTTGTATCCTTCTGCATACAGAGAAAAGGAAAATCTTGCAAACCAAACCCATCTTAACAAGGTATGCCATATCCTGATTAAAAAATAATTGCTTCAAAAGAAACATATTTTAATTGAGAAATAATTTAAACAAGCACTAATGACTTGCGAGCCCCTTGCTGAATTCTTCATTGCTGCTGTACCGAACATGGCACTGCTTTAAGAGAAACCCAACAGAAATCCTACCTAGTCCCCCCCTTCAGCATACTTTGGAGTTAACCATTCTGGTTCTGCTCCATGCTGGAGATGGTTGCTGTGTTCCCCAAATGCATTTGCAATGTTAAACCTTTTCTCAAGATAAAAGGAAACAAGTTTGAACAATAGCCACTGCAAGGGAAATAGGGCAAGAACAATTGCTGCTGTGTCTTTGATTCTCAGGTAATAGAGGTTAAGGTGTTCAGAGTGAAGACAGTGCAGAAAGCAACTCCATTTGTAGAAATGGGGTTTGAGGGTAAGGTCTTTTACAGTAACCAAAACCAGACCTAGTCTTGTCAGGGAGTTGTGGAGTAGTTTTTTTGTGAACCAGGGTCCTGAGGGTGCTCAGGTTTTTTGAGTGAGCATTTCTTTATAGAGGTGGTGGGCACACAGGCATTACCTGCTGGAGGGTGGGAGGGCCTGCTCTGCTGATGGGCTTTGGGTGTCATTGGGGTGGGAAAACAAAAGAAAGTGTGGTTCTTCATATGATTTAGCTACTTGTTCTGCTCCCCAGCCTTGCTCTAATCAGCTGAGCAGAGATGACTGTCATCTGTAGCCTTTCCATGTGATTTGAAATAGTATCTCTTGGTGCCAACTGTCTCCTTGTCCCATGTTCCAGTGATGGGACACGTGAAGTTGGAGTGCTCAGCATCCAGTACTGCCTCACTTGGGAGTGACACCCTTCCTCCAGTTCTGTATGCCAGTGGGGGTCCAAAGCATTATGGATACTAAATGCTCAGTGAAATTGTGGCTGTAAGGGACGTAGAGTGTTCTCTGTTGGCCAGGCAACCCCTGGTTCAGAAAGCACTAGACTCGAACAGAAGGGAGCTGCTGCAGTGTTGGACATCAGTCAGAGCAAGGTTAAAAATGTGTTAAAGTGAAAACATCCTCTGGAACTCTTGTTACTCACTTGTGGAAAGGAGGGAGAACTGTCCAAAACCCACTCTGCAGAGACTAAAAGTACCTTCGTTGTGATTAATTAGTGCAATACAGAGGAGAAGCTTGCATACCTTGAAGGCATATGCTGAATTTTGGAAGCACAGGAATAAGGGATTCATGGAGCCAGGCACACAGACTCAGCTGAGTAGGTGGTTACAGCATATCTAAAATGGAAGTACTTCAAAGTGTTTTAAGATGTGGCAGTTAAAGTAAGTATCCACACGTACTACTGCATTTTTAGAATATTGCATTTAAATTCCCCGAGTCCTAATAGAGGGCTGTGACAGAACCATTTAAGGCTGTTCTGAATGTGGCTTTTGGTTGCTTTTAAAAATATTACTCTATTACAATTTCTAGGAGAACAGTAGAGGGTTCTACTACTGATCTGTAGGAGACAAGACCAATGCTATAATTATCTGGGAAGATGTATTGTGGTAGAACATCAGTAGAGGAAAATGTGGTGGCTTTGGAGCAAGCATAGGCTTGAGGGACTATGTAGCGCAGTTCCAGAATTGGAAGGGGGGGTATGGGAAATCTGAAGTGGGTTCTGGCATGCACAACACCTTCACAGGGTCTAGGTGAACAGAACTGAAATCTTTATTTCCCTACAGAAGATGAGGAAGGCCAACAGAAGTATATTGTTGAGCTGAACTGGCTTCACTGTGGAACTGTGTAGGAGAAATATTCTGTGCCTTTTTCACAACCTTTCAGTTCCACTTGGGACACCATCTCCTGTGCCCACGAAGAGGAATAAAGGAAGAGGATTGGGACTTGCTGAGAAGTGGGGGGCATCCAGAAGCAGTGAGGCTGTGTTCAGGAATAATTTTTCTGTCTTGGTAGGGTGGTGATGGAGAGGGAGTATCCTTTGGTGCTGCAATCTTGGTCAGATATCACTGCAGTTAGGCTTTTCTTGCAGAAAAACTGCATTTCCTCTCTTGGGGTCAGGCTTGGCTTCAGGGGACACTACTATTTGATTATTGGTGGTAATCTCTTCCAGAAGGTTTCCTCCCATAACACTGGTACAGCAAGAAAGGAATCAGTTTCTTGTGTAGTGTCTCTAAACTGTAGTAGAAAGTTGCTTGGCATCAGCCTCGGACCTGATAAGGTAACTGCTGGAGTCCTGTGTGTCCGTGGCAGTGTGGGTGTGCTGCTGGGCTCGGCTCGAGGCAAGGAATGCAACTGGTTGTTGGACCAAGGTCAGACTATCTTACAGGTCAATAGGAAGTTGTTCTCTGTTCAGTCGGAAGGGTGGAGTCAGGAAGAGATTAATATTTTAAAATCGGGGACTTTCTGGGTTCATGTAGTCAGGTTTTTGAGAATTCTTTTGCTCTCAAACCAATCGGTTTGCTCTAATGCATCTTGACATTGGAGTAAACTGATGGTGGAGAGTGAGTGAGTAGTGGCTTTAATGTGCTTTCTTAGCCTGGGAAGTAAAGGAACAGATACATGGATTTCAACTTCTGATCCAGTTCATCTAGAGCAGAAACCAGAGTGTTTTTCTGCCCTCCAGATCTCTTATCTGGCTGTGTAAGACCTTCCTTCCATGGGGCTTAGGCTTCCATTTCTTGAGAGGGGTGGAGTCCTGAATAATATCTTGGATCTTGCTGCTTATTTGAGTTTCCCCCCTTCCAAGAAGTGACACATGATACTGGTACCCAAATGATTCATGGTCTGAGATAGTGACAGTGCAGGTGCTGGCGGGGAAAGGCTGTTGGAAGAGAAGTTGGCAGTGACAGGAATATCTTGCTCTGTACCACTTCCTCAGCTTCTTCTGGGTGCCGTTTGCTGCAGAGACTTCTGCCACCTGTAACAAAGCTCTAGGATCCATAATACTTGAGTAATTGCTGGCTTTTCTGGATCAATGAACTACCCTAATACACTGAGCAGTTATATTGGAGCACTTGACTGGAGGCTGTACAAAGCAACCTTGAGTTGCTTAATGGGGAAAGTTACCACTGTATGGGTGCACAGGAGGAGTAGTGAGATCTGCAGAGCATCTGCATCCTGCTTATTGGGACCATATAGTACTTGAGGAATAACCTAATTAAATTCCACTTCAGGTAAGCTCTTTGCATGTATTTATTTCACATTTTCAATTGATTTTCTTCATGGATTTTGAACTGATAAACCGTTGTCAGCTGTCTGTCTTCTAGGTAGAGTCTTTGAAAGGTTTATTTCCTTCACCAAGGTGAGTCCTGAACAGATGCTCTAAAGAATTCCAACTGATGTCCTAGTTTGGTGATTTCATCCCAGGCTTGGATAAGGGGAGAGAAGTGACAGTGGAGTGAGTACTTGGTTCTTGCCTTAGAAGAGGTGACCTCAGATTAACACAAAACTTCTGTGCCAATGTAAGGGATGCTTACACATATTTTTTTCCTTCTCTTGATTCCAAAGCAGTTTCCATCTTCAGGGTAGTGACAACAATGTCTTCAAGTTGGTAAAACCTCTGTGCCTGACTTCTAGTATGTTAGTGCCATTTTTCTTGGCTATGCAGAAAGATACTGAAAATATTTAACACATGGACTGAAGGCATGTTCTCACACAAAGCTTGCAAATATATGTTAGCCCTTCTTGTTCCTTGCTCTTCTATTTGTAACCAAAGATACAGATTTATTTTTTCCCTGGAGCATTTTATCTTACAGGGTTTTCTGCTTAAACGTGGTATATGGAGTATTAGTGTCATGCCTGCCACCTTTTAAAATGATAGAACTTTAAGGTATAAATCACACTTATTTCCCTTTAGACAAAGTTAGCATTCTCTTGCTGCCTGCACTGCTTTTTACTAACACTCCAAGTTAAGCAGCTCTGGTTGAATCTTGTGGAATCGTAGCTTCTGCCTTTACTAAGGCATCTAGAAACTTGTAGCAAAACAGTTTGTTATTGGAGATAGTTTTTAAAAATACTACTGTGGAGAAAAGAAATTTGATTTCATTTACTTGGAAGAAATAAACCTCCATAGTTTTAGCAATTAATTCTGATTGTAGAGGGATCAAGTTATGTTCGTGTAAGACACCCCTTAACACTTTGGGTATGGAAGAGCAAGTGAAAGTCTATGCCTCATCATCGTTTTTGTTTAATAACCTAAAATTTTCTCAATACCACCAAAGGTACAAATCCTAGAAATTGGGTGAACTGTGCCCAGTTTTTCTGATAATCTACATCTGAGATGGATTTTTAAAACTCACCTCTGTGTAGCTTGCCCCACGTGCACATAATGCAGCATAAAACATCCTTCAGCCACTTACAGAGAAGCTGTTTGAGAACTTCTAACAGCAATGCAGGAGTGTTTGGCAACCTCGGATGCATTTGGAAACGTGAACAATAACCCACAACTTGATAGAAGGAATTTCAGAAAAATGTGAAAGGTAAGATGAGTCCGAGTAATTAATTAATGGCCATTGTTACCATTTCACACTGCTCATACTCTTTGTGCCCTCAGAGCAGGGCAGTGTGTGCGGGCAAGTGCTTCAAGCATTGGCAGGGTTATTTGGATCAGTGTTTTGTGAAGGATATATCCTTCTGTGGATTTCAAATATAATTGTTCTGGCACTTGGGGTCCAGGTGCCAGATTTATTCGAGTAAATACAGCAAGGTTTTGGCAACAGACCAACACACAGAGTAGTACTTAGCAGTGCAAATTAGTTGTCTACCATGGGGGTGGCAGGAGGGGTGTGTGCCCATTTCTTACTTTCCATCTCAGTAGGAACGAGCCAGCTGACACAACTGTATTTATAAAAACCCCTTCTCCAGTCAACTTCACCATTGACTCCCTTTCTTTTCCCCTTTGACAGCTTGTATTTGTCCAGTTTCATCCTCAAATACAGCTTCGGCTGTTCAGCACTGACAAGCCATTGTCTGCCACTGAGCTCTAGGCTGAAGTAAAGATATTTTTTCCTTCTTTCAGTGGGTACATAGCCCTGAGCTTTAGGGCTCAGCCAGAAGTGAGGAGATGAGCATGGCCAGTGTGGTGTTATGTTTGGACCAGCTACTGTGAGCGTGCTCGATTGGATTTTATCTGCACAGCTTGTAGGGTAGGAATGCTAAGTAGGTGTCCTTAGCAATGAGAAACAAGTGACACTTAGCTCTTCACAAGTTGTAACTGCAGGCACAAATGTTATCAGAATAGTTATTTAACCCAAATTAGTATTTCCATGTTATTTTGGATGTCATAGTCTCAGTGTTAAGACTATCACAGTGCCACAAATGACCTGTAAACAAACTCTGGTTTGTACTAAAACCACAAAATTCCAATTCCAAATGAAAGGCAAACTGCACTCGGGATGTGGAATGTAGGCAGTTCCTGCAGTCATCATCACAGTCGCTTGGAAAGTAGAACTCGTGGTGCTGGTGCCCATTTTTAGCCTTTTTTTCCCTGGAAAAGGAAGCAATTCTGAAGGTGGAAGAAGGCTGGACAGTCTCACCGTCCCACACACTGCCTTTAAGGAAATGTCTCGTTCCTCAGCATTTTTCCCAGCAGGGTTTAACACAACTCATCTTCTGATACAGATACTAATAAATAAATTAAGATGATATGGAACCATGCAGAGGCCATTCATCCTAGCGTGAGAAGTATTCTGCTCTGCTGCTGTTCTTCCACAAAGAATTGCAGTATTTGAGTGTGATGAAAGATGCACCAATGTGAATAATCAGCATCTGCCAGATCTGTTTGAAGATGTAGAAGCTTTCAGCTCAAATCGCTTGTGGGTTTCATCTTCAGTTTCATCTGGGAGTTAGAATGAAACTTGCTGAATACTTTTATCAGTAAGATGGCATTTCCCTTTCATCATACAGGATTTTAACTTAAATAGGTCGAGGTGTTGATATATAAATTGTATAAGGCAACATTTCTCCCATCTAAGTTTAGTCGTTTGCAGACGAGTCATCTTGATGGGACCTGCTTGGATGCCCTTATGCCAAGAGGAGAGAAGGGGATATTTCAGATGATGGTTTTTTTCATGGAGTGCAGAAGAATTAAACCAGCTGGGCTACAGATAGGCCAGATTCTTTTTCACTATCAAGGAGGGCTTTCTATCTTGGTGGCCTTAGATGTAGATATTTACACACAGCCTTCTGAACCTGCATGGTTGAATTAATCTAAATTTCTTCTTGAGGTATGAAAAGTACTTCTGAAAGTAAATTGTCAATGGTTGCCACTACTAAAATGCAGCTCTATGAGCAATGGTGGCAAGAAATGAAAACAACAAAGCCTTTATCTTGGAATGCAGCTTCATATGCTGAACCATGGCAGTGTAAGGAAGCAGGCATGAAATCTCGTGTTGCTACTTGAATTTCTTACGTGGTGCTTGGTTTCCAGGGGAGGTTTTACAAGTTCTGCAATACACGTTCTTTTGTAAACATGCAGCTTAGGTGACCTGAGGTGATGGTAATTCCTCTCTATCCGTTTGTGAATAGCAGGCTCCGAGGTTGAGCTGCTGCTGAAATCTCCCTGCTGAATGCATGGAGCATTCTGGTTGCAGGTGGACACTGAGCTCTGCAAAACAACTTTAGTGGGAAACGGTCTGGCTTTGTCCCACTTGCCATCCCGTTTTCCTGAATTTCTCATTTCGGGACTCTGCTGTCTCACATTTCAAGACTGAGATGGTAGGCGGAGACCCCATCATCCTACTTGCTGTGGAAAAAGCACTCACTGTTGACTAGATATATTCCCAATGAAATTAATAACTCCTCTTGATTCCTGCTGCTCTCTTTTCAACCTTGAACTGTCTGATCTTGGGATTTATCAAAGCCTCCTGTTTTTTTCTTCGCTAATCTCTTGATTTTTATCAACCTCAAGTACAGGTTCCCTAAACATAATCCATAATAATTCCTGTGCAGAATAGTTACTTTCTGTACCCTGTATCTTGCCACATGATTTATGCCCCAGCAAGAATATCCATTTTTATTTAATGCAAATAAAACCTGTTTTTCTTCCATAACTTTCTATCAGCTTGTTTGGTGATAAAAGTGCTCAGTGTGCAGCCAGTATTTTATTGTAATCATGTCTTCTGTTTCTCACCTTACTACTTGTGCTGCTGCTTGAGAAGTATGTTCACCATAAGACCTTGGTGCTTGGAAGTGATGAAAGGTGTTAGACTGGGTTAGGTGTGACCCACAGACAGTGCTTTGTGTTGGAGGGGAGGGGGGCACAGTTCTTGTTAATGGGAAGCCAAATCTGGTGCATTTGGCTGTTGGTGCAGATTATTTTGTACTCTTCCAGGTGCTGGCAGTCCGCTTTAATAGTGATGTGCTGGGGGAATTAGTCTGTAGTTCCTTAGGGAATATGCCATATTTTATCCAGGTAACAAACAGAAGAAAGGCATTTTTTAACCCTGCAGAGAAACGCTGTGTTATTCCTGCTGTTCTGCTGTTGGGTGTGAAGAAGAGAATGCCCTTGAGTTCTTCAGACAGATTTACAAGTCATTCTAAAGACCATCTTTAGTTTCCTAAAAAGTTGGCTTCTAAACTAGAACCTGGAAGAAGTGCAGTTCTCAAATATGGCTAAACAGAGGGGTGAGTGTATTGTGCACTGGATGGGGAGAGAGCGCTTAGATTTGAGTCATTAAATTAATTACACCATGAGTGGCTGCATATTCTTACGAGCAATAATGCTGTGTCCATCAGAAAATCTCACTTTGTATTGCACCCCTTTTTCTATCAAGTCTTTCCATTACTGAGTTGTCATGCATAAATTTCTTTCTATTGTGGATCTCTTAGCATAGTTACACCAATAAAGGTGATATCTGAATTGGACTCCCTGTAAAAATGTGATGGATTTACTACATCAATAGTTGGCAGTAGGTGAAGGCCTTCTAGATAAACGTGTGCACGTGGTGTTGGCTTCCTGAGCGTGATGGTGTCAACACGGCTGCTATGGGCAGCCAAGGAGACAGCACTGACAGCCAGGTGACATCTTGTGAGCACCTTCTGAGGGAGTGACTGCTGCAGAGAAAGAGCAGAGGCTGGTAGGGTAGGGAGCATGGAGTTAAAATCTGTTGGAAGGAACCAAAGTCTGACTTAAATTATTCAACATCTGGCGGTTTAGTGGAAACCATTCCTGAGCTGTGATACCTTTGCCTTCCCCTGAGCTCTCAAAGAGAGAAGCTGGATTATGGTGATGCATTGAGACAGTCGTGCAGATCACATCCCCCTGCTTGGCACACTGGTTGGTTCCAGGTGAAACAGATTTCAGACAACCGAATATGAAAGCGTCGTGGATCTTAACTGCTTATTCCAATCTCCTTTTATAGGCAGATGGACCCTTGGAAAAAAAATAGCTGTAAGTTGGCAGCAGAAAGCTGGGCTGTGTGGAGCAGAAAGCTTGGCTGTGTGGGTTCTTGAATATGCGTAATTCTGTCTCCAGGCTCAGTCAGGGATGCTAGGGGACAGATGCCAGCAACATTTTATCCTAGAAAGGGAAAAAAAAAGAGCCCAAAAAAGTGTGTGGGATGTGGATTTTTTTTCCCTGGAACTGGATGATGTAGAAATGAGGGCTGTAGAGCCCAGGAAGGGCTCACCTTCAAACCGAACCAAGCAGCAGCCAGATGTTTACAAGTGTTTTGCACATGGCTGTCACAGTCATGTTCATGTTTTACAAATATCCAGAGGTCTGAAATGGCTCCATTGAAGTGGATTTTTTCCAAGCATGACAAACCCAAGGGGAGTTCACAGGGGTGCTCTGAGGAAGCGGTGGGTGCTGGTGTACAAGAGCTGCTTTGCGCTATACAGGACAACTCTTTAATTATGTAGGGAGTAATCTTTTGGGGAAAGATGAGTGGTGAAAGGCTTGGGGGTGGCCTGAAGAAAAGTGCAGCAGAAATCGATCGGCCGAGAGAGAGTTGAGAGAGATATATTTGTGATGAACAGCATATTGCTCAGTTTGTGATTCAGAATGGACATTTTCTCTAGTCAGGTAGTTAAAGGGCAATGATGCAGCCACAAAATGCATTTTCCATATAAAGCAGACTTTTATAGGTAGGAAGGTGGGTTTAATTTTTAATACAGCTTAGACACTTGGATGACTTAAAAGCTTTGGATGCCATTTGCTTGAAAACTGTTCCAGAGCACTTTGAAGCATTGATGGGCAGGTGTAGGTCTGGCTACCTAGAACTTGAGAGACCAGAGAGCAGCTGCAAAAAGGTAGGCAGAAAGTTGCTGGTCTTTGTAACAGAGGATTAGAACTGTTCTCTGAAAAGAATTGATGCCTGCTAGATATGGATGTGACCTTTCCAAGAAAGAAAGAAGCCAAGGTGACCTCTTTCTTACATACATGCTACTGATGATGGGGATTTTTTTTGCCCAGAATCTGTTATCTCGAGATGTTACAGACTTATCCTTTCTGCTGTGTTAATTTAAAAATATATTCTTGGATGGCTGAGAATGCTACTGCTTCCAAGCAAGCAAGAGATGCATCAGTTTCCAGGCTTTCTTAATCCAAACCTTTCCTGGTATTCCGAATTTACCTGTAAAACTTTGCCTTCAGAGGGAGCTGGTTTTAGTCAAGTGAGCAGATCTCTGTGATGGTCAACCCTGGTGTGCTCCTAAGGACACTGCATGTCCCAGAAGGCTGAGAAGATGGTGGGATGAGTGAGCCCTGTCTGAAAGGGGGGTACAGGAGGTAAATTTGAGCTTCAGGGTTTATAGCACCAGCATAAATATAGCTACCAAGCAGCATAACAGATCCCTTTCACACAGTGGCTGAAGTTCTAACAGGCATAAAGTCAGTGTTTTTCTTCATTCCCATTTATATAGCTTGGTTATTTTTAAACTATGATGCTTCTGTGGTTTATTTCATTTTCTTTGGAAGCTCAGTTGCATAAACCTGAGGCCTGAGCAGGACTTGGTGCAGATGTGTGGTTGACACTCAACACAGTGTAATTGACTTTCAAGGCAGAGGCCCCTGGAGTGAGGGGCAGTGACTCCAGTGAATGTAGGACATTCTGCTCATTCAAATGGCTAAGCCTGTGTGTTCTAAGCATTATGGATATAAAAATAGTTGCCCAAGGAAAGTTGTCCTGTGGAACTCAGCCTTTATGAGAGCCTCTTAAAGCTGCCTCTGCCATTGTACTGATACAGGCCTCTGGAAACCAGAAGCTGCATGAGTTACCCTGGTGGGGGATCACAGTCTCACTGATCTTTATATTTGCAAACAGAATCTGATTTTGAAGGTACAGTAATAATTTAACTTGTGCTGGTCATTTGCTCAAAACCATGACTTTTCTTAAAGTGAAGGTACTTAACTCGAGCGACTTCAGATATACCCAGAATGGGATTTTACACATGTTGGACAGAAATAAGAGAATCAAGCCACGACCAGAAAGATTCCAGAACTGCAAAGATGTTTTTGATTTGATCCTAACGTGTGAAGAAAGAGTCTATGATCAAGTAGTAGAAGGTAAGGACCTCGAACTGACAAACCAAGTTAACTTCGAGTGCTTTTTTCCCCCCTCTTCTCCCTGAAGTCCTTCACAAATCTGGAAACATCTCTGTCTCCTCTGACTGCTGCTGCTGGGACACCAGCAGGGACAAGAGCTCCCAGTCCATTGATGTAGACTTTATGTACCAGAGATGTGATGGCTGAATACTCATTTCTGAAAGGTGCTGGTGTTGGCAGCTGCACAGAAGGTGCATGTGCAGTAATATTAAGGGCTGGCATAAGGAAACAGCAAGCATTTGGAGAAACTCAAGTACATGTTTGGTTTCAAAACGCTCATGGATCTAGAAAACTAGTGAGTTGTATGTGGTGAGCAGTTTTTCACCCTGGTTTGGTGGAGAAACAAAGTCTAAGCTGTCTTCCTTATGCAACTTCCCTTCTCTGTGGAGGACTTTCTGTGCCCTACCAAGCAGTTTATCCACAATAAATGCCTCCTGTACAGGTGGAGAAACTGTTCCTGAGCGTGGTTAACCCCTTGCAAACATTGTACAGCTTTGTCCAACTGAATTAGTATCACATCATAACTTGAAAGGCTGTTGTCCTGCCCTCTCAGTCCTCGACGGTCATGCACTTGTCACAATACATTTGGGCTTCTGCAAGCTGAGCCATTACTGTTCTGAACCTTTAAATGAAGTATTTGAAATCTGTTGGTAAGTTCTGAGAGCAACTGCCCTGGAACTTGAGTGGATCTTCAGCAAGTTCAGCCTGTCTTGCATAGGAAGCTGCTTTCACTCCAGTGTTTTAGGAGAGTATCCTGAGGAGGTGGGGTGAAGAGCAACCCCTTGCTGATTTTGCAGTTGTGCATCTCTCTAAGGTCATGGTAATGCCCTTCATGACTGGCCAGTGAAAGGAAGAAGGCTTGAGTGCCATCAAATGGCTCTGGATGTGAGAGCTGAGGTTTTAAAATAGAGGCCCCAGCAGGTTGGGCAAAATGAAGCAGCAGCATGGGGTTAGGAGAAAACAACTTGCAGTGTGTAATAGGAGGGTTATGTTAGAGAGGCTTAACAGTATGTGGCTGGGTGAGTAGGAAAAGGATGCTTTATTTTCCCCCCTTAATAAGCAGAACACATTAAAACTATAATTTTCTAATGCAACTATCAATGCTTCACTTGTAGGAGCTCACATTGCAATTAAATTTTCAGAGTGCTGGGTGTACAGTGCTTTTTTTAAAAAAATGGGCAACTGAAGCTCCAGTTGAGGAAGCCCAAAATCATTCTTGACTCTTGAGAATCTTGGTCTTGGTCTTTTCAAGACTGTCTGGGTAAGGTGAGCAGGACAAATAAACTGTTATGGCCCTTCCACAAAACGAAATTCTTTTGTTTCCAAAATCCATCTCTCATTTTTGCAATAAGAGGGATTATTGTTTAAAACAAGATTAAATCAATTTCTAAAGACAAGAAGGCAGAGGTGAATGATGTATATGTATTACTTTTTAAAAAAAAATCTTATGCAAGATGATCCCATTCCACTCAGAGTTTTGCTGTGACGTGTGTTTTGTTTTCAACTAGATTTAAATTCCAGAGAGCAGGAGACGTGTCAGCCAGTCCATGTGATCAATGTGGACATTCAGGATAACCACGAGGAGGCAACCCTGGGTGCTTTCCTTATCTGTGAGCTCTGCCAGTGTGTAAGTAGAGATGGCTCATTGCCTGTGCAGGGGTTGGGGTTTGCTGAGCACCCTTAGAGGTGCTGCATATTGCAAAAGTCATTTAAAATCCACGTCAAGAGGCTTGAGTTTCCAAACAGGTGAATTGTGAGTGAGTTTGTGATTCCCAAAGGGGACTCTCTGCACTCAGAACCAACATGTGGATGGCTTGCATTTCAAAAGCAGTTGTAACGTGTGGGGTTTAAACATCAAAGTTGTGTTCTGGATCACGATATGCTCAGCCCTTGGAGTAAGACTGAACCAATCTGCACTCGTGTAACTGTTGAGAGAGCAGAGAGAGGATCTGTGTTCTTTATGGAGTTCACCTATTCCAGTGTGGCAAGAGGCTTGTGTTTTCACTCCAGCCTGTGAGGTCTATTCTGGTCTTAAATCCTTTCCAGATTCAAAAAGCCTAAGAGGGTTCAAGGACTTGAAATTTCAGCCATCTGTTCAGTGTGCCTGTAGCTATTCTGGAGTTCCATTTGTTACCTAGTGAGGATGGATGTTGCCTACTCAACAAAGTACTAGTTAAGTGCCAGTTCAGTGGGTTGGAGAAGGAAGGATACGCAGATAAACATCATGTGGAATATTTATATGCTTGGGAATGCTGGGAATCTCAATTAAGCACCCAGTGCTGTGCTGTTTGGTGCAGCTTTAGGTTTCACAGTGAGCTAAAAGCATTGAGCTATCAGAGTTTTCTAACCTACAGCATATCCTTGGTGTCCAGTTGCTTAGTATTTTTTCTCTTCTAGATACAGCACACAGAAGACATGGAAAACGAAATAGATGAGCTGTTACAGGAATTTGAAGAGAAAAGTGGAAGGACTTTTCTTCATACTGTCTGCTTTTATTAAAGCACATCTGTCTCCTAGGCCTTAATACAGATGAGGGAAGCATGTGTTTAAAGTTCTGATTATACTGTATTTTCCTGGAAAATGAATATTGATCTTTTTTTGTTGTTGTTTAAAAACTCCTTTTCAGTGTCTTTTTTTGTTTTGTTTCAGGTATTCTGTCACAGGTAGGCAGAGATACTGGTTGGGGCTGTACATATGATTAAAAGTATACACAAAGGCCACCTATTTAAAAATTAAAATCAAGATTTTCTTTAAACCCTACTTTAATTATTACAAGTATGTTTTTAATTATAAAGAGAATGTTTCTTGAATATAAGTTTATAATGTATTTTTCCAGCTTACAAATTTATTTTATTTCAGTTGTGCTTTTTTTTTCTATGTTCATGTGGCAGAATGGCTGAACTACGTGAGGATGTGAGTGGAACAATGAAAACGAGTATCTGTATATTATTAGATATAAAGTTGGAAGCATCCAATAAAAACAAAAACCCTGCAAGTGTCTGTTTTCAAAATAGAAGCTAAGTCAGTGTGACTGCTCCGTGAGGTTAAACACAAAGTATTTTAAGTAGTGCTTTTCTGTAGGGAGGAAGGGGAGAAATGGCAAACTCCACTGTCAATGGAAATAATTTAAAGCTTTTTTGAACTGAAATATCTTCTGAATAGAAGCATCCTCCTCCCATACAGCAGTAATAAACGTGCTTGTCACAGCTCAGACTCCAGAAACAAACAGGAAGAACTCAGATGTCTCTTTGTTCAAACTGGTAGAAGTGCAGACAAACCAAATTATTAGATATTGAAAGTGCTGCTGCTTCTTACAGGCAAGTGAAGATCTTGGAGGTTGTTTTAAAGGAACCTGTAAAGGATTTGGAGCAAATGAGGTCTGTGTGCTCTTTAATACTTAGATGAGGACAACTTTTTAAACATCATGGTAGAAGTAAAGTAGCGTGAAATGGGGTTTGAGTTGCTGGCTTCCTGCTTTGTCACAGACAGCTCACATGAATTGCCTGATTTTCCTGTTTAATCATTATTTCAGTCAGTGCTCAGTGCTTTCTCTCGATTTAAGGCAATGCAGACAACTTTGGCTGTGTATGTGGTACGTGGCAATGCTGCTTGACCTCTCTCAGTGAACAGATATGTATTAAAAAGCATCTGCTCCACACCCCAAAACTGCAAGCCCATGTCTGAAAATGCTCCTGTGCAGGTGTGGAGCCTGGTTGAGTCAGGCCCCCAAAGAGATCTTACACCCCCCCTCCTCTGGGGATCTGGGGGCTGGCTGTGGTTTCAACCGCCTTGTGGGAAAACTTAGACCTCTGCCAGCTCAATCTGTGTCCTGGACAGTGTCCAAATGGGTCACTGCATCATATTTGGGTCGCAGGGATGTTTAATATCCCCGAATTACCTGTGCTCTTTCACTTGCCTGTTAAAAACACTTAAAGCCAGAAATTTTGTGGAGAATGAATGAGTAGATCGGAACGAGGAGGGGATGGGGAGTTCCAGCAGCACTGGTGATAAGGTTTGCAGGGTGAATGTGTTCTGACTGCCTTGTCCTGTCCCATTTTGTTTCTGGAGACTGTTTGAAGGATTTCATTCAGCCTCCTCTGCTTCTGCTCATCTGTCTGTCTGATGCCATCGCTCGTTACCATGGGGATATTTACAGCCAAGGGAAGGAGATGAATCTGTAAGGGCTGAACTGCTTTAGTTGATCGCTTTAAAAAGACATTTTAAGCGAGCACAGTGCTGAGTTATTTTGAGCAGAGTTTTCCTTCCTGACACAGCACTGGTACTGAAGTCTGTTCCGTGGCAAGGTGAGACTTGGGAGAGTGTTTGAAAATGTTTTCTGCTTTCAACTTAATTCATCCTAAAGAGAGCCCTTTGTTGTTATTCCATGGCAAGGCAGCAAAAACCCAAACAGGGGGTTTTAACACGTGTTTAAGTGGAGATTTACAGAAGTGTCCTTTTTATTACATAAAGATACTTTTCATGTGCATAACTGGCAGAGAATTCTGGTATGGATTAGTAGAACTTCAGTTCTCTGAATCTCTTACTGAAATGAGAAGCCTTGGTCTAAAAACATACAGAGGATGTTACAGAATTATTCTCTCCATCCTAAATGTTTTATTCATGAGTAAAAGCAACACTGGGAGCTGGTCATTTGTTTATTTACCAGTGTGCAGAAGGACATGAGGATGGATGACCTGGGTGAGCAGGCAAGTACTCTGCATGATCCACAGTCCACTTCAAAGTATTTCAGATTTCTGTGGGCAAAACCTGTTCTTCAGCTAACACTGTTCTTACTCTGACACATTACTTCTCCAGCTTGCAGGTTAGTGAAAAATACATGTGTTTTATATAGTCACTTTGTCTCCATATGCTTAATTTGCATTGAAATCCACAGTGAAGCTCAGTTTATACAGGAATTTCACGGGGTTCTCATCTTGTTTTAGCCACACATCTATTCATGCACACACAAATGTGTGTGCTGGTATAAAATAAACTCTGGCTAAACACGAGGTCAGAGTTATTTTCTGTGCCAAAAGGAAATTTTGAGAAAAACTTTGATTTAAAGGAAAAGGNCACTCTTCCAGGAAAAATATATTCACGTGGTGGTGGTGTTCCCTGCCTTGTGGACACATTGGTGTTCCAACTGGTGAGTGTCGGTGCTGGGAGAGGGTCCTGCAGTTGGCATTCTTGCTGTTCCATGAAGGGTTAACCCCTGTGCACACAGGCTGGAGTGTTCAGAGTTGGGCTGTGATGGGAGATTGCTGCTCTAACAGTTCCCAGCTCTCTGCTCTGTTCTCCCAGTGTCCCTAAGGCCAGCAGAGGTGGCTTTCAAGTGCAGGTTCCTCCCAGTTTTCCCCTTCCCCAGTGCAGTGACCGTTTTGTCAGCATTTCTCTCACTTTTTTTACTTTCTATTGATGGAATATTGAATACAGATTAAAGAGTAGGATCTGTTGAAGTGCTTTTACAAGGTTTTGCTCTCGTTGCCATGAAGTTGATGGTGCCTCCTGCGTGGGCAGATCTTTGCCAAGGACTTGCTGAGGTTTCCACCTCCCAGCCCTTTGCAGATCCCATCCCTAAGGCACAGAGCAGCAGAGCTCTGGTCACTTGGAGTTTGCAGCGTGTTTTTCTTTCCCACAAGTCACTTTTGTGTCTGTTTTCTCCATTCCTAGTCTTGCTTAAGACCTTGATAACGTTCGTGGACATTACTCTTCCTGCCAGAGCGATCAGCACATCTTTCAATGGGTTTGTGTAAATAAAGAGCAAAGCCTTTATTCCTCTGTGCACTGCTGGTGCCTCATCCCTGAGGTTCTTTCCTTGGCTCCCCTACAAGGCTCAGTGCACAAAGTAATGCAGATAGTGCAATTCCCATGGAAAAGAGCATTTCCCCTTTGGATTCGATACTGCTGGATCTGGCTGTGCAGAGAGCAATGATCCCAGCTCCATTTCCCCAACGTGGCAGCCTAAGGAAGTGGTTGCTATGCAGATTATCCAGCTTCAACTTTTATTTCTCATCTCTATTACATGTAGGAGCTGAGGGGAAGGCATCGATGAACACAAATGCTGGTAGTGGGAACTGAGGAGAGCAGGGGAATAAAACCCAGGCAGTGGAGTAGAGGGAGGGTGTGGGACAGCTGAGTGGGTTCTTACGGAGGAGAAAAGCAGGAGGAGAAAGGAGAGAAGTTCTGCCTCTGGTTGGTGTGAGGTTCTTCTGTGAATTCTGACCCTGTGCTCCCATCAGAAGGAAAGCAGAGGGAGTCAGTGCTTGGGAGAATGTTCCTTCCCAGGGCAGAAAACATCTGAGGTGGCTCCCACACGGCTTGCTCTGGTCTTTGACATCATCTTGGACTTGTCTGCGTGAAGGTGGTGGTGGCAGTGCAGCAGGGGGCCTGGGGCTGAGCAGGAGCCATAGGTAGCGTGGATGCTCGTTGTCAGAAAGGAGCAGGTTGCTTTTAGCAGGGTTAAAGTGATCAGGAACACGTTTAACAACCTCCTGTGGATGATGGTGGTGGTGAGCTGGGACTGTTAGCACCTACAGTAGAAGGACAGCCTTCACCATGTGGGTGTAGTGTCACTTTGCTCACAGGCAGTCCCTGCCTCTCCTCATTCCCTGGGGGGCACCAGAGGGACTCTTCTTGCCCTCATTACCCCGGACACACGGGTGAAGGCCAGGCTGGGCTGGGGTTGGTGTTGGCTCTCGAGCTGGTGGGACTGTGAGCAGTCAGGGTGTGTTGGATGGGAATGCTGGGGTTGGTTTGTGGCTGTGAGCACCAGACAATCTGTTTGTCCTGGGGCATCTCCAGTGTGGTCCCTGCCGTGGCCGTACAGGACTCAACAGGGATGTCTGGAGCCCCCAGCAGCCAGGACTCCCAGAGGACAGCGAGGGAAGGTGGCTCCTTGGGGCTGTGCTGAGGAGCCTGGCTCACACCTGAGCCAATGACAGAATCCTTCCAAGCCCAGCTGAGAATTGACCCAGCCAAGTTTGTGGGAGACCAGAACCGCTGGCTGGTGGCCAGGCAAAACCTCAGGTACACAAAATTCCCCGGGGCTTGTCTCCAGTTTGCCTGCTGGGGGATTGATTTGGCTGTTACTTTAAAAATGCTTCCTACAAGACCACAAAACCCCTGTTTTCTACAAGCAGCAGAGTAAGTGGCTGCATTATCTCTGCATGACTTCTACGGAGGTCTGCAGAGAGACAGCAGAAACCACCTCCGAGCTCCATGAGGCAGCCCAGGGCTGGGATGGTTGGGTGAGAGGCACCTTCCCAACCTTCCCAGCCCTGCTGCTCTTCTGCATGGAGTGCCCAGCTTGTCAAATGTTTCATGTGTGTGGTTTCATTTAAAAAGGAGGGGGGGGGGGAATCTGCGATGCAATCTGTGCTCTAATTTGAGGACACCATTTAGTGATTTTAATTGTGTGGCAGTATTTTGGTATTTTCAATACCCAGTAGTAGGTTAATGACTGTTCCTTGAAGAACAGAGTTTATATAACACAAGGCATTGCATAAGGAGGCTGCTTGTGGCCTGAGGAGCAGGAGGAAAACAAATACACGGGAATGCAAAACCCAGAGCAGGCAAACTCGACTTGGATGGCCCTGAGGAGCCTGGGGGATAAGTGATGCTGTGTCCCAGCAAGGTGACACCAACCTTGGGGGAGGCTGAGGTGGGACACAGCAGGATGTGACACGCTGACCCTCGAGCTCTGGGCTGTCCCACGTGTCCCACACGGTGGCTGTGACCTTTCCTGCTTACCCACGGTGTGGGGTTGTGTTCAAAAGCACCACAAAGCACTAGGAGAGCTGGAAGGGGTTGGCTGGTCACCTCTTCTTCCCAGAAGCTGCTGGAGCTGGACTGGCCCCATAGGGTGGTGAAATGAAGCCCTGGGGGAACCCGGGGCGTGACCTTTGCTTGGACCTTGGATCTCAGGTTTGATGGGGGACAGAGCCCATGGGACAATGGTGCTGCTGTGCCAGCAGTGAGGGGGTCTCCTGTGCCTGCACCACCCCAGCTCTTCCCAGGGGGCAAAGCCCCACCTGGGCACAGGTGGGAATCTCTCCTGGCGCTGGTGCCAGGTTGCCCAAAGGAGGGCTGGGCACCCACTGCCACCTTTGGGTGCCCCTTTGGGCACCTTCCCTGAGCTGGGGGCCAGGGAGCTCTCGAGCCCAGGGGGACCAAGGGGCTGGGAGACCCCCGGAGGGGCTGGGAGCCCCCCGGAGGGGGAAGCGGGCGGAGGCGCGGGGGGAGTTTGGGGGTCCCGTCCCGGCCCCGACCCCCCGGGGGCTTCCCCTGCGCCGGGGCCGGGTGGGACCCGCGGGGTGCGGGGGAAGGGC